>JAKOGI010001769.1:0-182997 GCA_029747015.1 Carnegiea gigantea
ATATATATATGTATGTATATGTATATATATCTATACATATATATACATATATACATATATATATATATATATATATATATATATATATATGTATGTATATATATATACACACACACACACATATATATATATCTATCTATCTATCTATGTATATGTATATATATATGTATATATATCCGTAAATATACATATCTATACACGTGCATATATACATATACATATGTACATGCTTATATCTATATGCATACATATATATATATATATATATATATATATATATATATATATATATATATATATATATATATATATATATATATATATATATATATATGTATATATGCACATATATATATATATATGTTTATATATACATATATATGTATATATATGCACATGTATGTAGATATTATTGGTTTGAAAATTTTTTTCGATGATTTTAATAAGCGTTAATGTGAATTGTCAATGGATACTAAGTCGAATGGGAACACGAATGCGATTTGATTGTCAACCTTCGAATTAGTTTCGTTGTTTATTAATTTGAAGCTTGATGTATTTGAAAACGAATGATTGACGGAAGAATGTGTTATGGATTCAGGTTTGGAATACGGGGTACAAGATTAGGCTAGCAATGTTAAGTATTAAGCAAGCTTGAAACAAAAATAGGGGGCGCGGGGTATTTTGTTAAAATCACGTGAGGCCTTTTCTTGCTCCTCCTCGCAGAGACGAGCCCCTGAGCCCCTTTCATCTTCTCTCTCCCTCTGTTCTTCTTCTTCCTTAACTTTCCTCCTCCACATATGGGCCATTGAAGCACCGAATCCCACCATATATTCGCCTCGCCTAGCATCAATTTCCTCATATTTCACATCCCTAACATCAAACAAACCTTCGTAGCAAATTTTGGGTAGAAACTCACACGAAATCCCCATGTTTTTAGTGGGTTTGAGCGCTAAATCGAAGCCTCAGGCACTTATTAAAGCTTGGCCATGCAATCTTGCTTCTGGTTGCTTCGAATCCTCTATAAATTGGGAGTGAATTCGCTGCTTCAAGTATCCATCACAACCTCAAGCCAGTGAGTGAAGTTTGGGTTGAATTGGGGTACGTTTTTGCATGGGTTTGGCGTGGATTGGGTCTGTTCGTGCATCAGTGAGCAAGGATCAAGGAATTGGGATTTTCTAGCACTCAAAGTCAAGCTAGCAGTCTTGGAATCGAACTTCTAGCTTGGAATTGAGGTAGGGGTTCCTTTTCTCCTGATTACTATTATTTTCAATTAGCGCAAGTTGAATTTGAGTTAGTAAGCAAAATTTGGAGAATTTAGAGCTAAATTGAGTAATCATGGTGATAACGCTGATTTTGGGATATTTGTACGCTGAGTTGATGCGTAGTTCTGACTAACCGATATATTGGAGATTAGTGGAAAACATAATGTCACTTTGAAATTGCTGTTGAATCAGTTTATTATGCTTAAAATCTATTTTAGAGGGTGCATGTCAGTGTTATGCTCTGATACTACTAGCCGGATGATTTGAGGTATTATAGAGTGTAACACCTCCCAGCCCCTAGGGCCAGGAGCGCTACGTTTTCTTATCCTTCGATTAAAATTTCGGAGCAAAACAAACAGAGTTTCTCTTAAAAACTGAACGTTTCCCGGCTAAAAGTCTTACAACAAACCCCGGTAGATCAACGGAAGTGTAAAGCATTTTAAAAGAAGCTCAACTGCTACACGCCGGAGTTCATAACTCAACGAGCAACTCGCTTGGAGTACATCAAACAAAATAGTTTATTAATACAGAAAACATGAAAGATACAACTCAACGATTCACACAACCGGAGTACTGGAGTTTACATCCCAAACCGTAACTAATTTCAACTAAAAAGACAACTGAGTAATAAGGTGGTTGGCACGCATGGTCGTATAGAGCGATTCCTAAACCAAATACACTACATGAACTAGAATACTTGCTTACAAACGTTTATAATTCTAAGAATATATTACATGACTTCATTAAACACATAAAACCCCTTCAAATGGGCACACATGACACCTTGCAAGAAAGAATAGAATCCATCTTGGCATAGGTGACTTGGCTCCTACTTATCATGATGCAAACTTAGGGAAAAAGGGGAAACAGTAATGGGATGAGCAACCACACGTTTAGTGAGTGTTCCCCGATCCCTTAAAACCAAAACCGTTGCAGGAAATAATACTCATAATAGTCACATACCACGTATTCATAGTTTACTATCACATTAGGCATTCTTAAATCCTCAAGGAAGGATCACTATCCATAAACTTCATTTCAGCTGTTCAAACTCATTTTTAAGCCCCTGAATAACTAAATTCCTTTACTAACAGGTAGTTAAACACTTAAGCAAGCGACGAGGCTAAGCACAGAACTTTCTTTCATAGATTATGTGATATAATTTGTGATTTATGCTTTGTCTATCCAATTCACTCATATGAGATGCTAAACACAAGAAGCAGAGATTACGCCATGAACTTTCATTAGCTAAACATGCACATTCAAACTCATATGCTCAATGCTTTACAAGGGTATGGTCATGCTGTACTTGGAACTTCGTTTATACTGCACTTAATTCTTATTCACATGATGTGCCTGAAAATCTTTCTTTTCTTTTTCTGAAAACACTTTACTTAGCTCCTTTAGGGTCATAAGAACTCGTTTCTTAGCCTCCTTAGGCTCATGTTCTTAAAAGAATCTCTTTCACAATGGTCTCATAATGACCCTTAAAAACTTTCTTTTTGAAATACTTAAAAAGGCGAAATACCGACTGCTTTTCTTACTTTTTAGGAAATTACTCTTGGCATAAGATCATCATAAAGTGTTGGTTGGGAGAAATCTACACGCAATCCCAGTGAGATTAACTCAAGCTAAGCTTTTACTCCCAGCATGACAACTAACTTTTGGACCTTAACCCTTCTCAGGGTCTCTAGGGATTACTCCCTAGGCTAGGGATTCCTCCATTCAAGTAGGTTCATTCCCGTCTATTATCCCTAAGCACTTATCTTAGCCATTTAAAACACCTGATCATAACGACTAATAAGTTTGCTACCTCTCACAACGAAATCCTTTTTCATACAACGCACTCTCTTTTTATTTAAATTCTTTAGGGATTCCCCCGTTCAAGCGAGTTCACTCCTAAAATTATATTTGCATAGTTAAAATAGGCCATCATTTGCTAATAGTTATGGCTACTATTACTTGCAGATATGAAAAACTTCCTTTTTCAAACTCACCCTCACTCGCAAGAAGAAACTTGATGACATAAAGGGAGGGGGTTTTGCACATAACACATTCAAACACTTCATAATCAATCTCAACATAAGCCACACATACCCTTGCAATCCACACGATTCGCGGTTAATTCACACCCCGGGCTCCCTCCTCTCATAACAACCGACCATAGGAAACCTCGAACTGCTTATAGTTCTGCCTCAAACCATCCAACTACAATCTCGGTTTTTAATTCGATAATCATAACATATTATCATGAAAACTTATAAAGAGATGTGTAATAGGGTTCATGCACTTACCTAGAGAAGCAGCACCATCCAGCGGTGCATTATCGCAAGCATACATATATATATGACCACATTTACGTATACGTCTACAATGCCTTAACTTGAAATAACACTTAACAACCTAACAAAACTAATGAAACAGGAATCTTATCGCATTTGAGGTGTTCATTTATTATTTCAAAGTCATGGTTTAGGTATAAACTAACTAATCACACAAGTATCATTCTAAGCACACCCATTTCTTTTCGAAGCTATTAATCGAGTATGAATTAACTAAGTGTATATGTATCAATTCTAAACATTCATATTTCACTTCGAAGTTACTAAAGGAACATGAATTAACTAAGTATACATATATCGATCCTAAACATTCATATTTCACTCCGAAGTTATTAAACGAACATGAGTTAACTAAGTGTACATGTATCGATTCTAAACATTCACATTTCCTTCGAAGTTATTAAACGAACATAAATTAACTAAGTGTACATGTATCTAATCGGAACAGGCATATTTCATTTTGAAGCTATTTTTCAGGCATGTATTAACTAAATATACTTGAATCGATTCTAAACATGCACAATTCATTTCGAAGCTACCTTTCAGGCATGTATTAACTAAATATACTTGAATCGATTCTAAACATGCATAATTCATTTCGAAGCTACTTTCAGGCATGAACTAACTAAACTTAACATACATCAATTTAAACTAAATTCAGCTGAAACAGAACATGCATAACTTCAATTGATCTGACTAATCCTAAACTCACATGCAACGCAACTTAAAGGTTAAAACAATTTTGAAACTACTAATACTTAGGAGGTGAGAAACACCCACCTAGACTCCAAGCTACGGACCCGTTCTAAGCGCTTTCAAGCTCGATTTGGATGCCGAAAAATCTCATTCCTTGACCCAATTAGTCCCAAACACATGCCTACTAGCTGAGACCAAACCCTAGCTCGAATAACTCACTTGAACCGAAACCCTAGCTCCTGAATTTAGGCCACTTTGTGTGTGATTTGTGTCGCTCAGCCCCCTTAGTTCATAGAGGAGGTCAGCTTGAGGCTCTTGGCCGGATTCCGACCCGTGGGTGGCGTCTAGAGGCGACCATAATCATGGTTGAATAGGTCTAGGTTTGCGTTGATTTGAGGAGGAAAGGGGATGGTGGAGGTGGTCGGCGGTGCTGGGTCCGTGCGCGAGACCACCATGGTCCCTCCCTACCTCTCCGGCGATGTGTGTGTGGATGGAGGAGGAAAAAGCAGGCCGATGGCTCCTCTGGTTCGAGTAGAAGAAGAAGGAGGAGAAGGGTAAGGTGTGTGGGGGTCGGGCTTCAGACCCCGAGAACTCCCCCCCTTTTTACTCATCTTCCTTTTTTCTTTTTTTTGTGTTCAATTACTGCTACAGCTAGGTTCCTTATCCCAAATTCGTTAACGCTCGGTCTAAGTTTGGATTGAAAAGTCCTAAGACCGACGTCCTAATTAAATTTGGGAAACGGCTAAATAACTCAAATAACGATTTCGAAGGTATGAGTTCGCATCAGCTCAAGGATTTTCTAAATAATTGACGATAATATAAATAATATAAACAGCACCGTAATATTCTTTTTAGTAAAATTATCGCTCATATAGGCGCATCGATAATAATTTAACTTATGTAGTTAATAAAAATACGAATTTTATAACGTAAAGGGTAAGGCAGCCACGTTAACTTAGAATAAGGAAGGCAGGTCTTGCACTCTTCCCCCCTTAAAAGAATTTTGTCTTGAAATTCTAAACCTAAGTTCAGTCATTCCTAGAATATACGCACCCAAACTATGATCTACATGGTAGGTTTTCAAAAGGTTTCATTTTACAAACGCTACTTTATTTAAATCGAAAGAAAATGGCTTATGGTATCCAGTCTCCTCCCCGCCAATCCTCTTCAACCGTCTACTCACTCTATTTAGGGGTCGAGGACAAATCGCATTGAAGAGGGGCAAATGAGTTGGCATGGACAACCATATTGAGCTTGTTTTAAAAAAAAATGAACATAGATTTTCAATAATCTAGACTGAATTCACCTAGTAAGCAACAACTCTATGTACATGCATTGTTATGAATTGAAGTTGAAAGGAAGGAAAATTGGGTCGTTGACTCCTCAAGGTCATATGCCAGTAGTCTTATTCTAAAACATGAATTCGAGTCACTTTTAGGGTCACAATGGTTAACATGGGGATTCCGACAACACATTAAAGTAACAAGAACATCATATAGCACCATGTAGCATCATTTAAGTACCATAGCATCACATAGTATCAGCAATTCGGCTCTCTTAAGCATAGGAGTTGGAAGCAACATGAAACTGACTAATGTACATATGGCAGGCAATTTACAACACGAAAGCATATGTGACAGATATGTTTATGTTTTTTTTTTATCGATTCTGGCTAACTTTTAAGCATTTCATTCATGGCAACTTAGATAGGGCATCCTAACGTCATATGAGGAATTTAACTTAATCAGGTTCATTCAAAAGCGTGAAGATATTAGGTTAATCCAAGGTTAAATTATTTACTAGAAGGTTACCACGCTACACTAAGGTAGCAGAGATACCAATTACGCCATATTGGCAATGAAAGAACTTCAAGTAGCATTCAAAATCACATTGACGTCACGTAGGGTTAACATCAAAGCATTGAAGATCAAGAATCACGAATAGCATGAACTAGCATAATCATGGCGATAAGAATAACTTGGAGAAAAGGCGTTAATGTAGAAATGCAAGTTGATGACTTTGATGGTGGGGAGGCCTTTCCTAAGGTCATTACTTAGAGCTGACTATCTCGTAAGTCATAGATTCGTACGAATGAATGGTTATGCTTCTAGACGAGTCCTGCACCTGTGGCTTATGGGCCTACATGCTTCCGTTGCACTACTCTGATCAATCAAATAAGGGCAAGGATATATGAATTCAGGTTTCTAGGTTCGTCTCATCATGCTCCAAATACAGGCGTATACAGTTACTTAGCTATAACATGGAATCATAGAAGTCTCAGAATACAAACAATGAGTCAGTGGTCATGTCATGCTATGAATTACAAAACTTGCATTATCCAAATGACCAAGTCATATACCAAACCAACTTAAGTCAAGCAAACATTGAGAAGTGCAATAACTTATTCATAAAACACATGACTACTCATGACATAATTTCTATAGTGCATTAATGACCGCGCATAATAGACGTGAGTGTTCATATACATGAAGATATGATCCTGAATGGTCTACCATGCTCCTTTCTTACACATGAGATACATATATCTATGGACGTGATTCATGTAAATACAGCTCTATTGTTATCTAGTCACACATTACATACATCGGGTTCAACTAATCCAATTATAACATGAGAAAACAGTATGGATGGGCTGTACATGATGTTTCAAGAGTCATGTTGTGTAACTAACTACATAAATTCAAATTGATCTAACTAATACAATCCCATGTTTAATCAAATTCAAGTCAACCAAATACCAAGATGTGCATTTACTGAGCCAATCATTCACAAGACACTTGAATAACCATGCATAATGATCCTAAGCGATTATACAAGCTCCCATGACCTTTATACTTTGCATAATGTTATGCTCATGCTTCAAAACATATAGACTCACGGTAGTGTCTCACGAAAAGACTTCTAGGCAAGTATACGTGAATGCACCCCTTATTTAAAAACAACACTCGAGGTTATGCCTCGAGGTTTATCCCAACTGTTTGGAGTTGGCCAACAATTAACTAACATGGGCAAGAACAACGGCGTTATTGGTCTTATGGTTCTACATTGAGGTTTGTCATGCATTTGCCTCATAGGTACTTATGGAGGTCTGAGGAATTCCTAGTACAGATGGGAAGATTCCACTTTCTACTATGGGCATTCTTACTTCAATACTTGGTGCTTGTGCTTAAGAAAGTGTTGGGAAGGCATAGACCGTCGTCCCAGGATGTAACGAGGTGATGCAGGTGGTGTAACAATTCCAAAGTCTGCTAGGTCCTTTCTACCTCATTCTTTCTAAGTGTATTGGGGTTCAATATAGTCAGGGCACCACCAAGAAGCGCTAAAATGACCTAGTATATCACCATTCGAGTTGCCAACTTAAAATACAGCCACTAGGTGTTTGGAGAGCAACTAGAAGCAAGCTCAATTTTTGATTCAATATGGCATGATGTGTGTACAAACACGATGAGAGGATCTTATATACGACTCTCGCTCATACAATTACAATGGCTATCAAAGAAAACGCAAGGTATATTTATCAAACACATCAGCTCAGAACATTACAACCTAATTGGAGCTAAAACCAGTAGAAGGGTGACACCTAATGGGGTTAATCTTGCTAATCAAGTGAGGTGTCAAGGACCTTAGTATAATGGCAGCGTTTAAACTCGTAGGGTTATCCCAAGTATTATTGCAAAGCAAATACGAGTCTTCGAATACATCAATAAGACCCAACTAAACAATTAGAAAGGTTTCCAATGCAAAGGCACATCCCTAACTCAGGATCCTTAGTTTTCAAAAGGAAATAGTTTAACTACTTCTAGCTCTCTCTCTACCAACCTTCGAGTACATCTGCTCACTCCATTACGGGGCCCAAGGAGCAAATCGTACTTTAGGTGTAAATATGAGCTCAGAGTTAAGGCTTTCCAATCATTCGATTTTAAATCATGTGTTCTTTAAACTTTCAATTAAAATCACCAAGGCATATAAGCGAAACAATTTTTAATTGAGCTAGCACTTAACTTATCCGCGCGAATACGATCCACTCGGCCCACACCGTAGCAAATGGTTCTTTCATCTAATCAATCAGCTCACTTAAGTCGCACTTAACTAGGTAAACGTGCTAACATTCACATAAAACTCACATTTGTACACAAGGCAGGCATGTATCATGTCATCGTGAATGCGTTTCTAGGCAACTATATTAGATGCAAGACTCAAGACGTGGCCTATGGTCGCAAGACCTTGCTCTGATGCCATCAATTGTAACACGCCCAGCCCTTAGGGCCAGGAGCACTATGTTTTCTTATCTTTCGATTAAAACTCTGGGGCAAAACGGACAAAGTTTTCCCTAAAAACTATCCGTTTTCAGGCTAAAAGTCTTATAATAAACTCCTGCAGATCAACAGAAGCGTAAAATATTTTAAAAGAACCTCAACAGCTACATGCCGGAGTTTATAACTCAACGAGCAACTTGCTCGGAGTACATCAAACAAAATAGTTCATTAATATAAGAAAAATGAAAGATACAACTCAACGGTTCACACAACCAGAGTACTGGGGTTTACATCCCAAACCGTAACTGATTTTAACAAAAAAGACAACTGACTAATAAGATGGTTGACAGGCATGGCTGTACAGAGCGATTCCTAAATCGAATACACTACATGAACTAGAATACTTGTTTACAAACGTTTACAATTCTAGGAATACATTACCTGACTTCATTAAACACGTAAAACCCCTTCAAATGGGCATACGTGACACCTTGCAAGCAAGAATAGAATCCATCTTGGCATAAGTAACATAGCTCCTAGTTGTCATGATGCAAACCTAGGGAAAAAGGAGAAAGAGTAATGGGATGAGCAACCACACGCTTAGCGAGTGTTCCCCGACCCCTTAAAACCAAAACCGTTGCACGCAATAATACTTATAATAGTCACATATCACATATTCATAGTTTACTATCATATTAGGTATTCTTAAATCCTCAAAGAAGGATCACCATCCATAAACTTTATTGTAGCCGTTCAAACTCATTTTTATGCCCCTGAATGACTAAATTCCTTTACCACCAGGCAGTCAAATACTTAAGCAAGTGACAAGGCTAAGCACAGAACTTTCTTTCATAGATTATGTGATATAATTCGTGATTTATGCTTTGTTTGTCCAATTCACTCATATGGGATGCTAAGCACATGAAGCAGAGATTATGCCACGAACTTTCATTAGCTAAACATGCACATTCAAACTCATATGCTCGATGCATTACAAGGGTATGGTCATGCTGTACTTGGAACTTCATTTATACTACACTTAATTCTTATTCACATGATGTGCCTGAAAATCTTTCTTTTCTTTTTCTGAAAACACTTTACCTAGACTCTTTAGGCTCATAAGAACTCTTTTCTTAGCCTCCTTAGGCTCATGTTCTTAAAAGAATCTCTTTCACAATGGTCTCATAATGACCCTTGAAAACTTTCTTTCTGAAATACTTGAAAAGACGAAATGCCAACTGCTTTTCTTACTTATTCGAAAATTGCTCTTGACATAAGATCATCATAAAGTGCTGGTTAGGAGAGATCTACACTCAATCCCAATGAGATTAACTCACACTGAGCTCTTACTCCCAGGATGGCAACTAACTTTTGGATCTAAACCCTCGTCAAGGTCTCTAGGGATTACTCCCTAGGCTAGGGATTCCCTCGTTCAAGTAGGTTCATTCCCATCTATTGTCCCTAAGCACTTATCTTAGTCATGTAAAGCATCTGGTCATAACGACTAATAAGTTTGCTGCCTCTCACAGTGAAATCTTTTTCATACAACGCACTCTCATTTTATTTAAATTCTTTAGGGATTTCCCCATTCAAGCGAGTTCACTCCCAAAACTGTATTTATATAGTTAAAATAGGCCATCATTTGCTAATAGTTATGGCTACTATTAGTTACAAAAATGAAAAACTTCCTTTTTCAAACTCACCCTCACTCGTGACAAGGAACCTGATGACATAAAGGGAGGGGGTTTGCACGTAACACATTCAAACACTTCATAATCAATCAATCTCAATGTAAGCCACACATGGCCTCGTAATCCACATGTTTGCGATTAATTCACAACCCAAGCTCCCTCCTCACATAACAACTGACCACAGGAAACCTCAAACCACTCATAGTTCTACCTCAAACCATCCAACTACCATCTCAGTTTTCAATTCGATAATCATAACATATTATCATGAAACTTATAAAAAGACATGTAATAGGGTTTATGCACTTACCTGGGCAAGCAGCACCATCCAACGGTGCGTTACCGCAAGCATACATACATATATATAACCACATTTACAGATACGTCTACAATGCCTTAACTTGAAATGACACTTAACAAACCAACTAAACTAATCAAACAGGAATCTTATCGCATGCGAGTGTTCATTTATTATTTCGAAGTCACGGTTCAGGTATAAACTAACTAATCACACAAGTATCGATTCTAAGCACACTCATTTCTTTAGAAGCTATTAATCGAGCATGAATTAACTAAGTGTATATGTTAGAATGTATAAGGTTTTGATGATAACAAATCCAAGTGTTGTAGTTGTTGTTGTTGTTCTAAATAGGCTTCACCAACAGGGTCTTACTGCTGTTCTTCAATATATTAAAACTGCTTGACTAATGGTTTATCAAGAATAGGTACTCAAGTCAGCAATGTAAGAACAACCATGAGGAACAGGCTCAGTAAGGTGTTTTGAAGCATATTCTGTGAAGTGTTTGAAACAGTGCAGCTGTGACAAACAGGTTCTGTGAAGTGTTTGCAGCAAAGTCGTTCTACAAGATGACTAGTGGTTACAACAAGATGTCTTGATCTGATTTGGTTTTATATTTAGACTCTTGTTAATATGCCAATTAGAAAGTTTTAATTTACCACTCACTGGAAACGGTTTTGCTTTTCGAAAAATATTTCGGATCACCCTTCAGAACAACCCTGGGAACAGGGCGATCAGGGTGTTTCCCGAATAAGCTGCGAAAAAACTGCTTGCACGATTTTTATCTTTTGGATTTTGAGCAGCTTCTTCAAAGATTTGCAAGAAAGATTTTTCTATGGAGTATCTTATTCCTTACCCTAAAAACGGTTATCAAAAATCTTAAGGGATTTGCAAATTCTTTTTGAATAAAAAGAATATAAAATTTTTAGCAAGTGGATAAGGTAGTTGAGAAAAACATGGGCTAGCAGCTAAAGAACACCGCCTTATGCACGCAGTTCAGGAAGTGCTTTTCAGCTCATGTCACCTTACCCCTTATAGCTAAAGGATTCTATTTTCTCTAGGATTTTAGTTTCCAAAAATTTCAGAAATAGTTTTTCCATCCCTTGTGGGTAAAGGATTCTATATTCTTCAGATTTTTTAGTTTCCAAAAATTTGATGAATTGTTTTCCAAGCACTATAAAAGGCGGCTTCTTACAATCTTGGAGACATCGGTTTTCAAAGAGAAAAAAATCTGAGTTCATGAGCTAAAACGTTTGAAAAGAAAACTGAGCCTTGTGAGTGAATTAATTGAGCTTTCAAAGTTGGCATACTAGGACTTCATTGTACCCTATATTAGCTTAGTTGAGAAGCATTGTAATAGGGTGTTTTTTTCTTTACATTCTTCTTTCAGAAGAGTGAGTAGAGTGTGTGTCCAAATCAAGGGGATTTTGGACGTGGGGTAACTTGTCTTAGGGAAGACAGGTTACGTGTGTTACGAGTTGTAACAAGATGTGTTACTATTGTAACGTGATTTGCCGTTTAGTGAAGTGTTTAAATCCTACACGAGGCAGGTCGTGGTTTTTAACCTCAGTTGGGCTCGAGGTGTTTTCCACGTAAAAATCCTGTGTCCATTATTTCCGCATTCAATTTTGTTGGATTTTCGCTTCTGCTTATCTCAGAAACAACCTGTGCGAACAGGGTCTAAGACTGTTTGTCAGCAACTTGCGAAAATCGGACACCACAATTCACCCCCCTCTTGTGGTTGTGTACTCTCTAATTCAACAAGTGGTATCAGAGCAGGTTCTCCTTTGAAAAGCTAACACCTTTGAGAGATCCTTGAAGATGAGTACTCCACAAGGCATACTTGAAGGTCAATCCATAACTCGTCCACCACACTTTAATGGCCAAGACTATAGTTGGTGGAAGAATAGGATGGAAAACTACATCCAAGCCGAGGACTGTGAGTTGTGGATGCTCATCAAGCATGGACCACTCATCCCTAAGAAAACAACTGAAGATGGAAAGTCAATCCCCAAGGAGCCTAAGGAGTTCAATGCTGAAGATTACAAGATGATGGAGAAGAATGCCAAGGCCAAGAAACTCCTATATTTTGGCCTAGGTCCTGATGAATATACTCGCATATCTGAATGTGAGTCGGCCAAAGAAATCTGGGATGCTTTGCAAGTAGCTCACGAAGGGACCAATCAAGTAAAGCAATCCCGGATTGAATTGCTTATGAAAAAGTATGAGCTGTTCGAGATGGGTGATCGGGAAAGTGTGATGGACATGTACACTCGCTTCACTCACATAACGAATGAGTTGAAATCCTTAGGAAAATCCTTCACCACCGAAGAATTGGTAAGGAAGATCCTAAGAATTTTACCTCATTCTTGGGAAGCAAAAGTAACGGCCATCCAAGAAGCTAAGGACATGAACAAGATCACCCTAGATGAGCTGATTGGAAACCTCCAAACATATGAACTTAGGAAATATTCTCAACAGAAAGATGAGACAAAGAAAGAACGAGGTCTTGCACTAAAGGCCTTAGAAGATGATTCTAATTCTGAGGAGGAGGAGATTGCCATGATGACTCAAAAATTTAAGAAGTTCTTCAAGAAAGTCAAAGAAAACATCAAAAGGAAGGACTTCGGCAAAACCAGGAACACCCCTCGGGAACAGTTCACTGGGTGTTTCAAGTGTGGTAAGCTGGACCACATTATGAGAAACTGCCCACTGCACAAGAAAGAACAAGAACCCGAACACCCCAGAAAATAGCGAAGGAAACAGGGTGTAAGCAGCTCAGCGAAAAGGTTCTCAAAAGCTATGCTCGCGGCCTGGGGAGATTCAAGTGAGGATGAGGAAGGGTCTGAAGCTGGGGAAGCTGATGTAGCACTCAAGGCAAGGAGTGACACTGATTCAGATGATGGGTCAACGGATAGTCTGACTCAACTCAAGAACAAGGTACGTGGTCTAAATAAATCAACTCTTGAGAAATTAGTGTACAATATAATGGATATATGTGCTGAATTAAAAGGGGATGTTCGAGATTTAGAACTTGAAAATGAAACCCTTAAATTAGAAAAGCTTGAAGTTGACAAAGAGACTCTTGCCTTGCATGAAAATATCAATGTGCTTAAAGAAACTCTACTTATGAAAGAAGAGACTTGTTCCACTAAACTGACTGAGTTAGAAAAAGAATCTCTTGACTTAAAAGGTAAGGTCGAGTCTTTGCTGGAAGAAAACAGAAACTTGCTTGAAAAAATAAAACACTTAGAATCGGACCTTGCCACAAACAAGCTCTGGAACAGGTCCTCAAGGGCGTTGGAATGGTTAAACACTCATCATAGTCAAAATAGAAGAGGACTAGGTTTTGTGCCTAAGATGACCTACCCAGTGAATAACAAATATGTGGGATTACCTGAAAATATTGTTTGTTTTCATTGTGGTAAAACGGGGCATTATCGATATGCTTGTCCTATAAGAAAGTATGCCATTAAAAAGAACTCAGTGCATGTAAAACAAATGTGGGTTAGGAAAGATGAGATTTACACGTCTAAAGGAATGGGACCTAAGTGGATCTGGGTTCCCAAAACTAACCCTTGATTTGTTTTGCAGGCTGAAGTGAGAGAGAACAACCCAGCAAACAACCCAGCAAACAGTGCAGGAAACAGTCTAGGGAACAGGCAGCTGTGGTATGTTGACAGTGGGTGTTCGAGGCATATGACTGGTGAAAAATCCAATTTTCTCTCACTTACAGCATCAGAAGGAGGGAGTGTAGCATTTGGAAACGGCAAATCTGGGACAATTGTCGGTATAGGTAAGATAGGTGAGTCACTCTCCCATTCAATTGACAATGTTTATTTTGTGGATGGTTTAAAACACAACTTGCTAAGTGTGTCCCAACTGTGTGACAAAGACAACCTAGTAGTGTTCTCTCCAACACGTTGCTTGCTTGTAAACATGAACACAGGAGATGTTGTGTTGAGGGGAAAGCGACACAAAAATGTTTATAAAGTGTGTATTTCTACTCTTCCCCAAAATAATTTGATTTGTTTGAGTGCCTTAAAAGATGATGTTATGCTTTGGCACAAAAGACTAGGTCATGCAAGCCACTCTCTTTTGAACAAACTTGTAACCAAAGATTTAGTAGTTGGCTTACCTTCCATCAAATTCAATGATGACAAGGTATGTGATGCATGTGCCAAAGGCAAACAAGTCAAAAATTCATTTAAGTCTAAAAAGTGTATAAGCACTACTCGACCCCTTGAATTAATACATATGGATCTATGTGGTCCAATGAGGATCATGAGCCGAGGTGGCAAGAGGTATGTGCTTGTGATAGTGGATGACTACTCTCGTTTCACTTGGACTTTGTTTTTGGCTTCTAAAGATGAAACTTTTGAAAAATTTCTTGCTTTCATTAAAAAGACTGAAAAGAGGGTAGGACACTCTTTGGTATGCATAAGGTCTGACCATGGTACAGAATTTGAAAATTCGAGCTTTATTGACTATTGTAATGAGCATGGTGTTGATCACAATTTTTCAGCTCCAAGAACACCCCAACAGAACGGGGTGGTAGAGCGCAAAAATCGTACTCTAGAGGACATGACTAAAACAATGCTTGTTGCTAGTGGTCTTCCTAGAAATTTTTGGGCTGAAGTTTTAAACACATCATGTTACATTATAAATAGATGCATGATTAGACCTGTTCTTAACAATACTCCTTATGAAATCCTCAAAGAAAGAAAACCAAATATTTTGCATTTGAGAGTTTTTGGGTGTAAATGTTTTGTGCATAATAATGGAAAGGATGCCTTAGGGAAATTTGATCCAAGGAGTGACGAGGCAATATTCCTCGGTTACTCCTCACATAGTAAGGCATACAAAGTGTTTAATAAGAGAACCTTATGTGTTGAAGAAAGTGTGCATGTGCTTTTTGATGAAACTAACTCTCTAAGTGAGAATGATGCACAGGAGGAAGACCTCAAACTAGGTCTTGTTAAAAAAGACATGCTGCTTCAAGATGAACCAGGTAAGGATCAACCTGAGAGATCAAGGCCTGAAGCTGTTCTTCAGGAAGGTAGGCAGGGTGTGAACCAAACAGGGGGAAACAGGGTGGAACCCTGTTCGGGACAACATCAGCCGAACCCTTCTGAGATAATTTCAGGAACAGGCTCCCAAACAGGCTTGGGAACAGGTCCTGAACTTGTTTCACCAAGTATTCCAGCTAGGATGGAGAGCATATCTGTGAACCCACTTTCACCATGATCATGGAAATACCAAAGTTCACATCCTCTTGATCAAATTTTGTCTGATATTCAAACTAGATCTAGGCTTAAAAATTTCTATGCTTTCTATGCTTTTCTCTCAAAAATTGACTCTAAGAATATTAATGAAGCTCTTGCAGATTCAGATTGGGTCACAGCCATGCAAGAAGAACTCCATCAGTTCGAAAGAAACAAGGTATGGCACCTTGTGCCACGGCCAGAGGATAGAACAATCATTGGAACCAAGTGGGTGTTCCGTAACAAGCTAGATGAGTGCGGAACAGTCACTAGGAACAAGGCCCGGCTGGTGGTTCAAGGCTACAACCAAGAAGAGGGAATTGATTATGAAGAGACTTTTGCACCTGTTGCAAGGATGGAAGCCATTCGAATCTTGATAGCTTTTGCAGCCCACATGGAGATCAAGTTATATCAAATGGATGTTAAAAGTGCGTTTCTAAATGGGTACCTTAAAGAGGAAGTGTATGTCAAACAACCCCCTGGTTTTGAAAGTAATGAATTTCCTAACTATGTTTTCAAACTTGACAAAGCACTTTATGGTTTAAAACAAGCCCCTAGAGCTTGGTATGAGCGGTTGTCAAGCTTTTTATTAGAAAATGGTTTTACAAGAGGCAAGGTAGACAATACCTTGTTTCTAAAATCTAAGGGGGAACATTTGTTGATTGTCCAAGTATATGTCGATGACATCATATTTGGTGCAACTCATCATGATTTGTGCAATGAATTTTCAAAAATGATGAGGAGTGAGTTTGAAATGAGCATGATGGGTGAATTTAATTTCTTTCTAGGCTTGCAAATCAAGCAAACCTCAAACGGCACCATGACCCATCAACAAAAGTATATCAAAGAGTTACTTAAGCGTTTTAAGATAGAGTCGGCCAAGCCCATTGATACTCCCATCTCTCCCTCAACCAGGTTAGTAATGGATGATGGTAGTCCCTCAGTTGAGGAGAAATCCTATAGGGGCATGATAGGGTCACTCCTATACCTGACGGCTAGTAGACCTGACATTGTTTTCAGTGTTGGTCTATGTGCACGTTTTCAGTCTAACCCTAAAGAAACTCATCTTAAGGCTGTAAAAAGGATTTTAAGATACTTAAAACATACACCTGATCTAGCCTTATGGTATCCTAGAGGGTGCAACTTCGATCTTGTTGGGTATGCTGATGCTGATTATGCAGGTTTCTTGGTTGATAGAAAAAACACCTCAGGTATGGCTCACTTTCTTGGACCTTGTTTGGTATCTTGGGCAACCAAGAAACAACTCTCTGTTGCCTTGTCCACAGCAGAAGCTGAGTATGTGGTAGCTGCATCTTGTTGTGCTCAGTTATTATGGATAAGACAACAACTCAAGGACTTTTGTGTTGACATAGGATGCATTCCTATTTATTGTGACAATACAAGTGCAATTAACATTGCCAAAAATCCATTTCAACACAAAAGAACAAAACATATTGACATTCGTCATCATTTTCTAAGGGACAATGTTGAAAAAGGAGTAATCTCAATGAATTTTTGTGCCACTGAAAATCAAATTGCTGATATATTCACAAAGGCATTGAGTAGAGAACAATTTGAAAGGAATAGACTCGAACTAGGCTTAATTAGAACAACCTGACCAACCTGTTCTCTCTCCCTGTTTGCAAAATTTAAAAGTGACGGGTACAACATGTTAAATTTTTGTTTGCAATCAACTTGTGTGCTATGTTTAGCATATGTGAGGTTTGCAACTTGCTGACACTCGTTGAGGTCTAATGAGATTGCCCTTATTGTCCAATGTTACCGAGCAAGTAACCTCAAGAACAAGCATCAGGAATAGGTACGCCTCTTGTTTGTCAAATGTGTGCAACAAATTGAAAACTGCTAATCTCTTCCCGAGGCGTGCGCAATAAATGCTAAAGTCCGTTGCAAAAACGGGCAAAATCTTTTAAAGATTTCGCACGTCTCTCTCTCCCTTTAAAGCTCTTGCTCAATCTCTCACCTCCACCGAAACTCTCTTGCTTTGAAACTCTGTTCAAGAAACCCTAATCTCTCTCCTTCCTCTAAAAAATGGCGTTCTCCATTAGCTTCGAGAGCTCCTCGACCTTGACCCAGGGCAACCAGACATAGGGCACAGCCTTGCAAACAGCCGCAGCCCTGTTTGCACCTACACAATTACTGACAGCCCTCATGGAAGGTAAAAATACTGAACCTCCTCGACCCATTGCCTATAAACCTTTTGGGTTTTTGAAAACTATCGACCTTAGAACAGTGAATTTGAAATTGGAAGACATCCCGTACAAATTTGGGTGGGAATTGATTTTGTTTGGTGAAACGGGCGCATGTCAACCCCAAGAACTTGTTGGGGCATCTGAAAGAGAAATTGGGGCTTTAGATGAACTCTTTCTGTTGGACCATGGGTTAGATGACATCAATTCGTTTGGACTGTTTCCTGAGCAGGAAACAGGGTCAGAAACAGGGCCTGAAGTTTTTAGGGATGACCTAGGGGAGGATTTGTCAAAAGAAGAAGGGGGAAGTAGTGGTCAAATGGAGGAGTCTCCTGTTAAGCCTGCACAAGCCACACCGGTAACACAAACCGGTGAGAAACGCAAAAGGTACAAAATTGTGGCTAGGCATACTAGAATGCCAAGAACACGATCACCATCAAGGCCCAAAAGCGGCCAGACTGAAGCGCCCTCAAAAAGTGAACCCCCTGTCAAACCAAACCCACAAATCCCCTCTTCGGCCAAACCCACAAACAGACCCATAAGAAAATAAGCCCGAATAGCTTTTCACTCCACTCCTCCTCCTGCCAAACAGTCAGCCCCTGTTGTTGAGGAGATTGATTCCTCCTCTAAGCCTTCATCAGATAGCGACACTGAGAACACTGCCTTCAAACAGGGCACGCCCGTGTTCTCAGAGTCCTCAGAGGATAAGCCTCTTCCTATACCAAAACCATCACCCCTCAAAACTCCCAAGAGAAAAGCCTCCCTCAAACATGCCTCCACCCAAGACCCTCCTACTGAGCCCCAACCTAAACGAGCCAAGAAATCTACCCCGTCTGCAATCTCAGCCAAACTGACCCAATTGATTCAGAGACGGGTTGTCAGGGGCAAAATTATATAGGTCAAATATTTTGAGGAACAGGGTCTGGGGGTGTTTCTGCACAAGCTGCATGCACAGGGGTGGTATGAGTTGTTTACAAACACCTAGCTGGGGTGTTCTGTACATGAGTTGGCAGAGTTCTATGCCAACTGCACTGTCACCGAAGGAGTGGTGACAAGTATTGTTAATGGGAAGCAGCTTCGCTTTGATGCGAAGATATTAGGGGACATTCTGGGGATTCCCTCCACGGGCTTTGATATATATATGAGAGAAGACAAGACTATTCTAGGGACAGCCAGGTTGCTGGAGCTCTCCCAGAAATTGAGCCAGCAATCAAGCCTCCAAACACCCAAGTCCGTGAAGAAAGGGGACATGACATCGCTCCATCAATTAATATTCTGGTTTATCATCAAGAATGTCATCCCCAGGGGCCAAGGTCGCAATCTTGCTGATGCCATGGATCAGTGTTTGATGGATCTGATGGACCAGGAAGAGCAAATCAACCTTCCTGCCATCATGATTCGCCACATAGCAAGAATTGCAAACACCTCCAGGGAACATGACCTGGGATACGGCTTCTTCTTGACTAGTGTGTTTGAGCACTTTGGGGTGACTCTGCAGAAGAAGGTGGGTGCTCAGTTCATTGATGAGATTGGGAGTAACACCCTTATGGGGTGTGGATACACTTTGGTTGAGGGGTCTGCCTCAGAACAGGGGACCAGAACACCCCGTCCTCCTGTTCCTGGCAGTTCCTCAGTCAAGCTTGAAGCTGCTTTGGAAGAAAACTCTCGACTCAGTGCTGAGCTTACTGCGGTAAAGGCTGCCCTGGACGAGGAAAAGGCTCTCAATGCAAAACGCCATGAAGATATCCTCGCCCTTCTCTCTTCCCTCTCAGCAAAATTTTCCCCTCCTGCTCTCTAATCACCCCCCATCTGTTGTCCTCATAGCCTGTTCTCACTTCTCACTTCTCTTGCTAGTTTGTACCTTCTGTTGCACTCGTTTGGTGAATGACAGGTTATCTTGTTTTTTGATTGGCTTTGCCTTGCTTGCTTTCTGTTGTGAATTGCTTGTGTGTGACTAGGATGGTCAATCTCATTACCATACCAACACACTTGAGTGTATCGCCTGTTGCCTTTCCTCCATTACCCAAGTGGTGGTGATAGCAAACACCCTCTGTTTGACTGTTCGCCCCTACTTTTTAATGATGCCAAAAGGGGGAAGATAGGATGACCAATATTATTTTAGTTTTGCCATGGACGAGTTAAATTTCTTACATTCTTTCGATACTGACTGCTTCATGTGAATTGTCGATCCTATAAATAATTGGCACTAATCACTTCAATTGTCCTTGAAAGTCAATATGGCCACTTGGTTTGTCATCATCAAAAAGGGGGAATTTGTTAGAATGTATAAGGTTTTAATGATAACAAATCCAAGTGTTGTAGTTGTTGTTGTTGTTCCAAACAGGCTTTACCAACAGGGTCTTACTGCTGTTTTTCAATATATTAAAACTGCTTGACTAATGGTTTATCAAGAACAGGTACTCAAGTCAGCGATGTAAGAACAACCATGAGGAACAGGCTCTGTAAGGTGTTTTGAAGCATATCCTGTGAAGTGTTTGAAACATAAGATATAAGTGCAGCTGTGACAAACAGGTTCTGTGAAGTGTTTGCAGTAAAGTCGTTCTACAAGATGACTAGTGGTTACAACAAGATGTCTTGATCTGATTTGGTTTTATATTTTTAGACTCTTGTTAATATGCCAATTAGAAAGTTTTAATTTACCACTCACTGGAAACGGTTTTGCTTTTCGGAAAATATTTCGGATCACCCTTCAGAACAACCCTGGGAACAGGGCGATCAGGGTGTTTCCCGAATAAGCTGCGAAAAAACTGCTTTGCACGATTTTTATCTTTTGGATTTTGAGCAGCTTCTTCAAAGATTTGCAAGAAAGATTTTTCTATGGAGTATCTTATTCCTTACCCTAAAAACGGTTATCAAAAATCTTAAGGGATTTGCAAAATCTTTTTGAATAAAAAGAATATCAAATTTTTGGCAAGTGGATAAGGTAGTTGAGAAAAACATGCGCTAGCTGCTAAAGAACACCGCCTTATGCACGCGGTTCAAGAAGTGCTTTTCAGCTCATGTCACCTTACCCCTTATAGCTAAAGGATTCTATTTTCTCTAGGATTTTAGTTTCTAAAAATTTCAGAAATAGTTTTTCCATCCCTTGTGGGTAAAGGATTCTATATTCTTCAGATTTTTTAGTTTCCAAAAATTTGATGAATTGTTTTCCAAGCACTATAAAAGGCGGCTTCTTACAATCTTGGTGATATCGGTTTTCAAAGAGAAAAAAATCTGAGTTCATGAGTTAAAACATTTGAAAAGAAAACCGAGCCTTGTGAGTGAATTAATTGAGCTTTCAAAGTTGGCATATTAGGACTTCATTGTACCCTATATTAGCTTAGTTGAGAAGCATTGTAATAGGGTATTTTTTTCTTTACATTCTTCTTTCATAAGAGTGAGTAGAGTATGTGTCCAAATCAAGGAGATTTTGGACGTGGGGTAACTTGTCTTAGGGAAGACAGGTTACGTGTGTTACAAGTTGTAACAAGGTGTGTTACTATTGTAATGTGATTAGCCCGTTTAGTGAAGTGTTTAAATCCTACACGAGGTAGGTCGTGGTTTTTAACCTCAGTTGGGCTAGAGGTGTTTTCCACGTAAAAATCCTGTGTCCATTATTTCCGCATTCAATTTTGTTGGATTTTCGCTTCTGCTTATCTCAGAAACAACCTGTGCGAACAGGGTCTAAGACTGTTTGTCAGCAACTTGCGAAAATCGGACACCATAATTCACCCCCCCTCTTGTGGTTGTGTACTCTCTAATTCAACAGTATATGTATCAATTCTAAACATTCATATTTCACTTCGAAGTTACTAAACAAACATGTATTAACTAAGTATGCATATATCGATTCTAAACATTCATATTTCACTTCGAAGTTATTAAACGAACATGAATTAACTAAGTGTACATGTATCAATTTTAAACGTTTACATTTCCTTCAAAGTTATCAAACGAACATAAATTAACTAAGTGTACATGTATCTAATCTAAATAGGCATATTTCATTTTGAAGCTATTTTTCAAGCATGTATTAACTAAATATACTTGAATCGATTCTAAAGATGCATAATTCTTTTCGAAGCTTTCAAGCATGTATTAACTAAATATACTTGGATCAATTCTAAACATGCATAATTCATTTGGAAGCTACCTTTCAGGCATGTATTAACTAAATATACTTGAATTGATTCTAAACATGCATAATTCATTTCGGAGCTACTTTCAGGCATGAACTAACTAAACTTAACATACATCGATTTAAACTAATTTAAGCTAAACCAGAACATGCATAACCCCAATCGATCTGACTAATCCTAGACTCACATGCAACGCAATTGAAAGGTTAAAACAATTTCGAAACTGCTAATACTTAGAAGGCGAGGAACACCCACCTAGACTCCAAGCTACGAACCTGTTCTAAGCGCTTTCAAGCTCGATTTGGATGCCCAAAAACCTCAATCCTTGACCCAATTAGTCCCAAACACACGCCTAGTGGCTGAGACCAAACCCTAGCTTGAATGACTCGCTTGAACCGAAGCCCTAACTCTCGAATTTAGGCCCCTTTGCGTGTGATTTGGGTCGAATTCGGCCCCCTTAGTTCATAGGGGAAGTTGGCTTGAGGCTCTTGGCCAGATTCCGGCACATGGGTGGTGTCCAGAGGCGACCACAATCGTGGTTAAATGGGTCTAGGTTCGCGTTGATTTGAGAAGGAAAGGGGATGGTGGAGGCGGTCGATAGTGCTGGGTCGCGCGCGGGACCACCGTGGTCCCTCCCTGCCTCTTCGGCAACACGTGTGTGCAGGGAGGAGGAGAAGGCAGGCCGATGACTCCTCTGGTTCGAGTGAAAGACAAAGGAGGAGAAAGGCAGGGGGTGTGGGGGTCAGGCTTCAGACCCCGAGAACTCCCCCCTTTTGCTCCTTTTTCTTTTTCCTTCTTCCTTTTTTTTTGTGTTCAATTACTGCTACAGCTATGTTCCTTATCCCAAATTCGTTAACGCTCGATCTAAGTTTGGGTTGAAATGTCCTAAGGCCGACGTCCTAATTAAATTTGGGAAACAGCTAAATAACTCAAATAACGATTTCGAAGGTATGAGTTCGCATTAGCTCAAGGATTTTCTAAATAATTGACGATAATATTAATAATATAAATAGTGACGTAATATTCTTTTTAGTAAAATTATCACTCATATAGGCATATCTATAATAATTTAACTTATACAGTTAATAAAAATATGAATTTTATAACGTAGAAGGTAAGGCAGCCACATTAACGTAAAATAAAGAAGGTGGGTTTTACATAGAGCAAGTAGAATTATATTTAAATGTCATTATTAGAATAGATTGGATACATTTAAATTCTATTTTTGGCTATTGGCATGAATGTTACATTTATGTATTATGGTTTCATGTACTATTGCTTCGTTTACGGCAATATTGAACTGAGCTTGGTAGTTGGATGGTTTGAGGTGAAACTATTGAGTAATTTAAGGTTCTTGTGGTAGGTGTTACGTGACGAGAGAGCCTGGGTTTGATATTGATCACAATCATGTGGATTGCGAGGTATACGGAATGTTAGATTGATTTTGCTGAAACCATTCCTGCGAAGTGTTATGAATGTGGTACTTGTGAAACCCTTCCCTCTTGATGTTGTTAAGTGATGCTATGTGATTGATTTTTGAACTTAGACATCTTTAAAAGGGGCATTAAAGGGTTGTTTTCATAATTGCGAATGTTCTGAAAATTTACCAATTGCCTATTAGTTTGTTAAGATATTTGATGCGTAAAAAGGCCCTAAATCATCGAACTACTCACTAAATGACCCAACTGAATAGTCAATAGGTCTAGGAAACTAAAAAGCAAACTAGTACTAGGTGCGAAAATGTTTTAAGGCTTTGGTTTGATTATGTCCCCTTCTTTGAGTTTAAAAAGGATTTAAACCAATCGAAAATGGACAACTGAAGGTGTTAATCATGAAACTTGATTGAATTACAAACTATGCTTTGAAGAGGCTAGCTTGATTTGCGAACTATTCTTTGAATAAAACATGAGTCGCCATGTTTTCAAATTGGGTATTGGAAAGCATTTTACTCTATCCTTGTTACTTACTTACTTGTGTGCCTAAATGCTTGTTTATTAAGGACGTTTGGTTATCAAGGGCTTAGAAATGAGCTTGAGTGGCTAGTATCAAGCTTATGGGTGATGATTCTTCTTTAGGGATTACGATTGCCTAATATGATAGTAATATACAAATGTGATGTGACAGCTACTTATCATTATAGCCTCCAAATGGTTTTGATTTTTAAAGAGCCGAGGAATACTCACTGAGCCTCTGGTGGCTCATCACTTCCTTATTTCCCTTTCCAGGTCCAAATTAAGCCGGTATAAATGAAGTTTTAGAGTTATTTTAATGCCGACCTTTCAGCAGTGTTTTTGCCAGTCTCAAGTGTCTAGTTGCTGTGAAGTATTCGATGCTTTATCATGTTGTAATCGTTTAAGCTCATCATTGAATGTGTAAGTATATAGGCGGCTCTGTACCTTTGTATATAATGTTGAACCCTTGTGTTTAGTTGGTTTAACTATTAGTGACCCAGGAGGGTGGCCCGAGGTGGTGAATCTAGTCACCCTTTTGCCTTATTTTATCATTTTATCACTTTATAGGTACCCTTAGCTCTCCTATGACCACGAAATGTTGCAAAAAGATGGGAAACTCTTTACAGTTTTATTCCAAAATGTCTATTTAAATGCTAATGACCTTACTCAACTTCAGCAGCCTTAAGGATTTCCTTTAGGAGTCCTAGCAGTGTGACTCCTCCTTACGTTGGGGGTGCATTTAGCTGGTATTAGAGCCATAGGTTTGCATTATGCATTTAGATATCATAATAGGCACGTGATGTGCGAAATACTTTACGTGATCGTGTCTTGCTTGGTATTACTTGTATTAATAAGTGCATGACTTATGATATGTATATATATGCTAGTTCTCCCCTCACTATTACAGTGATAGTGTAGGATGGTTTTCCACATAGCTAATTACGTATATCCACCCTTCTGGTGGGCCGCATGGAATGCGATCATATTTTGGCAAGCAATGGAAATGCATAACCAATGGGGTCTTCATAGGGTCACCTAAAACTATTGGGTAGTGAGATTCATGAAAAAGATACCTTTGGATGGGAGATGGAGGGAGTAGCAGTCACCTTGAGACGGTCGACTCTGCATATGGGGGCATATGCCCCTTTTACATTCCGAGGTCTAGTAGTTTCCCACTTACTGGCATAGCAACAAGTAGACCATTTGGGGTTTGCTCTGCTCTAGAGAAGCATTGTTGCCAGCCAACTCATTCAAGCCTTACTCATCCAACTTGCCAAGCACCAAAACCTTCCCACCACTGTAGCTGAGAGAAACTAACTAGAGCATTACCAAATGAGACTCTTCTTCACCGAGAGGCCTCAAGCTTAGCACTACCGGTGAATCAGCACAATGAGGGTCAATTGGGTGGATGCTTATGGAACACTCTACCCCCGAGGATGGCGAAGCACCATGCTCAGAATAGGAGAGTTAGTGGATGAAGAACAAGACTTCGAATATGCCCCTACTGTGAGGTTGGAAGAATTGTTAGCCCCTAATTTCGATCAATTGGGAAGTTCAGATGAATCCATGGCTGATAACTTTGTTAGAAGTGACACCTTAGATGAGCAGTAGAGTAGGGTAATGTGAACCTCAGGTTCACAGATGTTGTGTTGTATATAAATAAGCTAGATGTAAGCCTTTCAAGTTTGTTTTCTTTTTAATCTGAAGCACTAGGATGATGAGATTTCAAGTGATTCCTAAGCCACATTTTCAATGTTCAAATGAGATAAATGCAATCTGTGCTTATCAAGTGTTACGTAATCACTAGTTTGTTTAAGCGTGTACGTGCATTTTCTTTAAGTAAGATGTGATATAAATTTATAACTATGTGAAGGTTGAGCTGAAACTTAACTTGTGGCTATACGTAACATCTTTCACCCACTTGCAAATCATTTCATTAACCAAGGACTCCTACCCCTATAAGTCCTAGAGTGACTGCTTGTTAACCCCTAGTTGGAACTAGAACTAAGTAATCCTTTGTGTAATTATATGACAGATGCCTCCCCAACTCGAACAAATCCTAGAACCCACTAGCATGGAGAGGATGTATGAGTTTAATAAACTTAAACCTCCTACGTTTGGAGGTGGAACTGACCCCATGGTATATGAGAAGTGGCTTCGAAGAATGGAAAACTTATTTGAAATCATGGAATGCCCTGAGAGGTTTAAAGTGCGATTGGCCACCTATTAATTTGGAAAAGAAGCTGAATTCTGGTGGGAAACAGTAAAACCTAGAGCAGGTGAACCAGTGTTGACCTGGAGTCAACTGAATGCTTTAATGGATGCTGAATATTACCCCCATGATGTGGGAAGCGATAAGGAATAGGAGTTCCTACGGTTGAGGTAAGGGGAAATGAGCGTGATAGAATACGCAGTGAACTTCAATGAACTGAGCCATTTCTCATCAAATCAAGTGGCCACCGAAGAAATGAGGATGGGCCACTTTGAGCAAGGACTAAAAGGGGAAGTAAAACAGACGATAGCAGGGGACACCTATGCTAACTTTCAAGAAATGTACCAGAGGGCCGTAAAAGTAACCCACATCATCAATGAAACTGAAATTGAAAATGTTGAAAAAGGCCAAGCAAAGAAAAAATTTGGCCCAGAAGGATTCAGTTCGTAGGGAAACAGGAATTTTAAGACGTTTAAGCCTGGAATGGTGCAAAATAAGGGAAAACACCCTACACAGTGGTAACGGAAGAGAACATGTAACCAATGTGGGCATCAACACTTTGGCCTATGCAGAGGCATTATGGGCCAATGTTTTGGATGTGGTGATATAGGTCACACGGTCACCAATTACCCAAAGGCCACATGGAACAACTGAGGCAGTACTCAGAGATCCAGAGTAGGGAATAATCTAGCGACAGAAGGAGGTTGTCCGCCAGCTGGTGCCTTCTCAGGAAGCAATAGAAGCAACCAGAAGCCACTAGCAGGAGGTCGGGTATTCTGCTTAGGAGAAGAAGAGACTAAGGAACCTACTAACACATTATTAGGTATTCTTCTCATTAACCATCTTTATGCTCACACCCTATTTAATTATGGCGCTACTCACTCTTTTGTTAGCGCTGATTTGCAAAGAAACTTGCTAATAAGCCTGATGAAATGTATATAAAACTTTATGTGACCACTCCCTTAGGAACTATCTCTCACACCGATCTTATCATTGGAGATTATTCTGTTGAGGTAGAAAGGAGAACCCTTCTTCCTAATTTGGTGCAATTAAGAATACAAGGATTGGATATTATTTTGGGAAAGCATTGGTTAGCTAAACATAAAGTGACTATAGATTGTGAAAAGAAGCTAACCACTTTCTCGACCCCTGAAGGAAAAGGATGGAACTTAAAAGAAATAGCTTGCCTACCTACTCAGGAGAAGAGACTTCTAAGGGAACTTGATACCCTTCAGGCAGAAGTTGTACCACTAGGGAATCAAAATTTCCTAGCAGTACTCTAGGTTACCTCGCCACTAATAAAACAAATCAAGCAGCGTTAGAAGCAACAACATGAGATTATAAAAATCAAGAAGGGAGTAGGGGAAGGAAGAATTAAAGAATTTCAGGTCCAAAACAATGTGCTTTAGTATGTAAATAGATTATGTGCCCCTAATGAAGTAGACCTCAAGAAGGAACTGTTGAAAGAAGCACATAATTCAGCCCTTACCTATCCCAGTGTAGAAACGGGAGCACATCACCATGGATTTTGTCATTGGATTACCAAAAACCACTAAACAGCATGATAGTATTTGGGTGTTCGGTGACAAATTAACTGAGGCTCCACATTCCTAGCCATGAAAACCACCATCACTTCTGAGCAATTAGCAGATTTATACATCAAGAAAATAGTCAAATGGCACAGTGTACCCCTCAACATAGTGTCAGACCGAGATACTGAGTTTATATCCAAGTTCTGACACGGATTCTAAGAAGCAACAGGAATGGATCGACCAAACAATTGAAGTAATCAAAACCATGCGTAAAAGGTTACAAGCTGCCCAGAGTAGGCAAAAGAGTTATGCAGATATTAGGAGAAGGCCTTTGGAATTTGATGTTAGGGACCATGTATTCTTGAAAGTCTCCCCACTCAAGGGAAGCATAAGGTTTGGTCAAAAAGGGAAATTAAGCCGAAGGTTCGTTGGACCTTTTGAAATTCTACAAAGAATAGGCCCAGTCGCATATCGATTAGCCTTACCGCCTTCACTGCAAGGCATACATGACCTATTCGATGTATCCAGCCTCCGAAAGTACGTTTCGAATCCAGATCACGTCATCATGTGTGAACCCTTGCAGACTAAGAAAAACCTCACGTATGTGAAAGAACCTATTCGAGTTTTGGCAAGAATGGAGAAGAAACTCAGGAATAGAGTATTCCCTATATTAAAGTGCTTTGGTAGCATCATAAGATGGCCGAAGCAACCTGGGGGCTAGAAAAAGAAATGCAGGAGAAGTACCCAACCTTAGCTCCCCCAGGTAAGCAATTTCAAGGAGGAAATTCTTTTAAGGGGATTGGATGTAATACTTGCATTCTCATTTTTACGTTAAGCTAACTGTCTTGTTCTTTTTGACGTTATAAAATCATACTTTGTAGATAAGAGTTAAATTATTATTGATATGCTTATGTGAATGATAATTTTATTAAAAAGGTTATTATTATCGCTATTAATATTATTATTATCAGTTTGAAAACTTTTTTCTGATGATTTTAATAAGCGTTAATAAGAAATATCAATGGATACTAAATCAAGTAGGAACCCGAATGCGATTGGATTGTAAACCTTCGAATTAGTTTCGTTGTTCATTAATTAGAAGCTTGATATATTTGCGAACGAATAATCAACGAAGGAATGTGTTATTGATTCGGGTTTGGAATACAGGGTGCGAGATTAGACTAGCGGTGTTAAGTATTGGGCAAGCCTGAAACAAAAATAGGGGACTAGGGGTATTTTGGAAAAATCACGTAAGGCCTTTTCTTCGTTCTCATCGCAGCCACGAGCCCCCCGACCCCCTTTCATCTTCCTTCTCTCTGTTCTCCTTTTTCTTCCTCAGCTTTCCTCCTCCACATGCGCGCCATTAAAGCATCGAATCCAACTAGAGTTTTGCCTCACCCAGCATTGATTTCCTCATATTTCATCTCCATAGCAAACAAACCCTCGCAGCAAATTCAGTGCAGAAACTCAAACGAAATCACCACGTTTTTTGTGGCTGTGAGCGCTAAATCGAAGTCCCAAACACTTGTTAAGGCTTGGCCATGCAATCTTGTTTCTAGTTGCTTCGAATCCTCTATAAATTGGAAGTAAATTGACAGTTCAAGCATCCATCACAACCTCAAGCCAGTGAGTGAAGTTTGGGTAGAATTGAGGTCCATTTTTGCGTAGGTTAGGTGTGGATTGCGTCTGTTTATGCATCAGTGAGCAAGGGTCAAGGAATTGTGATTTTCCAGCACTCAAAGTCAAGCCAGCAACCTTAGAATCGAACCTCTAGCTTGGAATCCATGTGGGAATTCCTTTCCTCCTAATTACTATTATTTTCAATGAATTTTGCAGTTTTTAGTTAATGCATGTTTAATCTGGGTTAGCAAGCAAAATTTGGGGAATTTAGAGCTAAATTCAGCAATCATGGTGATGACGCTGATTTTGGGATATTTGCATGTTGAGTTGATGCGTGCATCTGACTAACCGGTTGGTTGGAGATTAGCGGAAAATAGAATGTCGCTTTAAAATTGCCGTTGAATCAGTTTATTATGCCTAAATCTGTTTTGGAGGCTGCATGTGAGCGTTATGCTCTGAGATTTCTAACCGGATGATTTGAGGTATTATAGAGCAAGAATAATTATATTTAAATGCCATTATTATACCAGATTGGATACTTTTAAATTCTGTTTTTGGCTATTAGCATGAATGTTACACTTATGTACGATGGTTTCATGTACTATTGGTTCGTTTATGGCAATATTGAACTGAGCTTGGAAGTTGGACGGTTTAAGGTGAAACCATTGAGTAATTTGAAGTTCTTGTAGTCGGTGTTGTGTGAGGAGGGAGCCTAGGCTTGATATTGACCGCAATCTTGTGGATTGCGAAGTATATGGAATGTTAGATTGATTCTGCTGAAACTGTTCCAGCGAAGCGTTATGAATGTGCTACTTGTGAACCCCTTTCCTCTTGATGTTGTTAAGTGATGCAATGTGATTGATTTTTGAACTTAGACATCTTTAAAAGAGGCATTAAAGGATTGTTTTCATAATTATGAATGTTCTGAAAATTTACCAGTTGCCTATTATTTTGTTAAGATGTTTGATACGTAAAAAGGTCCTAAATCATCGAACGACTCCGTAAATGACCCAACTGAATGGTCGATAGGTCTAGGAAATCAATAAATAAACTAGTAGTAAGTTTGAAAATGTTTTAAGGCTTTGTTTTGATTATGTCCCCTTCTTTGAGTTTAAAAAGGATAGAAAACAACCAAAAACGGGCAACTGAAGGTGTTAATTACGAAACTTGGTTGAATTATACACTAGGCAATTCCTTCGAGTTTCGAATTGTGAATTAGTAACTCACTATGATTTTAAGAAGCTTTTTATGTTGAAAATGAAAAGAATCATAAACCATTAGTAGGGTTATGGACTATCTTGCTAGATAAGCATGAATTTTAGTAAAGTAAGCAACTACTAAAGAGAAATGATTCGTGATCACTTGAAGGTGAAACCCACTATGTGACAGTGACTTCCCTTGATAACCTATGACGGTTTATATGATTTTAAAGGCTAAGATAGTGCTAGGCAATTAGCCAGGCCTAGAGAGTTAGACCCAGAAGTGGGAACCTTAGAAGACCCTAACGAGGGTAATGTTCGATGAGGCGTGATAAAGCCTTGAGGCGGGACTGGACGCAAGATAAGGCATGAGTTGTTGCCCCCACAGAGGACAGTATTGAAGTTAGAGCTACCCTGCTAAGATGGATTTTAGCTAAAAATTATGTTATGTGTAACCCAGGGATAACGTGAGTTGTGAGTGATGACCTCACATAGGGTGAGTGTAGATCTCCCCTAGCCAGCACCTTATGAGATCTTATGCCTGAAAACAGAAAATATTTTCCTGATATATGAGAAAATGATTTGAATTAGCACCAGCGTGAATATTTCAGGAACTTTTAGAAAGCAAATGAGCCTTGAAGAGGTTAGCTTGTTTTGTAAACTATTCTTTAAAGAGGCTAGTTCAATTTGTAAACTATGCTTTAAAGAGGCTAGTTCAGTTTGTAAACTATGCTTTGAAGAGGCTAGATTGATTTGTGAACTATTCTTCGAATAAAACATGAGTCGCTGCGTTTTCAAATTGAGTATTTGAAAGCATTTTACTCTATCATTGTTGCTTACTTACTTGTGTGCCTAAATGCTTGTTTATTAAGGACGTTTGGCTATCAAGGGCTTAGGAATGAGCTTGAGTAGCTAGTATAAAGTTTATGGGTGATGATTCTTCTTTAGGGATTATGATTACCTGATATGATAGTAATATACAAATGTTATGTGGCTGCTCCTTATCATTATTGCCTGCAAATGATTTTGGTTTTTAAGGAGTTGAGGAATACCGAATGAGCGTGTGATGGCTCATCACTTCCTTATTTCCCTTTCTAGGTCTAGGTTAAGCAGGTATAAAGGATGTTTTAGAGTTATTCTAATGCCGACCTATTAGTAATGTTTTTGCCAGTCTCAAGTGTAGAGTTGCGGTGAAGTATTCGATGCTTTACCATGTTGTAATCATTTAAGCTCATCATTGAATTTGTAAGCATATAGTCAGCTTTGTACCTTTGTATATAATGCTGAACCCTTGTGCTTAGTTGGTTTGAATGTTAATGACCTGGGAGGGCGGCCCGAGGCGGTGAATCTAATCACCCTTTTGCCTTGTTTTATCTTTTTATCACTCTGCTAAGGCCATAAAATGTCATCAAAAGAGGGAAAACTCTTACAGTTTTATTCCAGAACATCTATCTAAATGCTAATAACGTTACTCAACTTCAACAGCCTTAAGGATTTCCTTTAGGAGCCCTAGCGATGTGACTCCTCCTTGGGTTGGGGGTGTTACGTTTAGGTGGTATCAGAGCCATAGGTTTGCATTATGCATTTAGATATCAGAATAGGCACATGATGTGTGAAATACGTGACTCATGTGCTTACATGATCGTGTCTTACTTGGTATTATTTATATTAATAAGTACATGACTTATGATATGTATATATATGCTGGTTCTCCCTTTACTATTATAGTGATAGTGTAGGATGGTTTTCCACATAGCTAATTACGTATATCTACCCTTCTGGTGGGCCACATGGAACGCGATCATATTTTGGCAAGCAATGGGAATGCACAATCAATGGGGTCCTCATAGGGTCACCTAAAACTATTGGGTAGTGAGATTTATAAGAAAGATACCTTTGGATGGGAGATGGAGGGAGGTAGTAGTCACCTTGTGACAGTGGACTCTGCATATGGAGGCATATACCCCTTTTACATACCGAGGACTGGTAGAATTCCTCTTACTGGCAGAGCATCAAGTGGATCGTTTGGGGTTTACTCTGCTCCAGAGAAGCATTGCTCCTAGCCAACTCATTCAAGCCATACTCATCCAACTTGCTGAGCACCAAAACCTTCCCACCACTATAGCTGAGAGAAACCAACTAGAGCATTACCAAATGATACTCTTCTTCATAGAGAGGCCTTAACCTGAGCATTATCGGTGAATCAACATGATGTGGGTCCATTAGGTGGGTGCTTATGGAACACTCTACCCCCGAGGATGGCGAGCCACCATGCTTAGAATAGGAGAGTTAGTGGATGAAGAACAAGATTTCGAATATGCCCCCGCTGTGAGGTCGGAAGAACGGTTAGCCCCTGACTCTGATCAATTGGGAAGTTCAAATGAATCCATGGCTGATGACTTTGTTGGAAGTGACACCGAGGATGAGAACTAGAGTAGGGTAGCGTGAACTCAGGTTTATAGATGTTGTGTTGTATATAAATAAGCTAGATGTAAGCCTTTCAAGTTTGTTTTCTTCTTAAGTTGAAGCGCTAGGACGATGTGATTTCCAGTGATTCCTAAGCCACATTTTCAATGTTCAAATAAGATAAATGCAATTACTGCTTATCAAGTGTTATGTATTCACTAGTTTGTTTAAGCGTGTACGCGCATTTTCTTTGCGTAAGATGTGATATGCATGTATAACTATGTAAAGGTTGAGCTAAAACTTAACTTGTGGCTATACACAACATCTTTCACCCACTTATGAATCATTTCATTAACCAAGGACTCCTACCCCTATAAGTCCTAGAGTGATTGCTTGTTAACCCCTAGTTGGAAGTAAAACTAAGTAATTCTTTGTGCAATTCTATGACAGATGACTCCTCGACTCGAACAAATCCCAGAACCCACTGGCATGACGATGATATGTCATTTTAATAAACTTAAACCTCCTAAGTGTGGAGGTCGAACTGAACCCATGGTGTATGAGGAGTGGCTTCGAAGAACGGAAAACTTATTTGAAATCATAGAATGCCCTGAGAGGTTTAAGGTGCGTCTGCCCACCTATCAATTTGAAAAAAGAAGCTGAATTCTGGTGGGAAACAGTAAAACCTAGAGCAGGTGAACCAACGTTGACCTAGAGTCAACTGAAAGCTTTAATGGATGCTCAATATTACCCCCACGACGTGGGAAGCGCTAAGGAACACGAGTTCCTATGCTTAAAGCAAGGGGAAATGAGCGTGATGGAATACGCAGTGAACTTCAATGAACTGAGCCGTTTCGCACCAAATCAAGTGGCCACCAAAGAAATGAGGATGGACCACTTTGAGCAAGGACTAAAAGGGGAAGTAAAACAGATGATAGCAGGGGACACCTATGCTAACTTTCAAGAAATGTACCAAAGGGCCGTAAAAGTAGCTGACATCATTAATGAAACTGAAATTGAAAATATTGAAAAAGGCCAAGCAACGAGAAAATTCAGCCCTGAAGGACCCAGTTCGTAGGGAAATAGGAATTTCAAGAAGTTTAAGCTCGAAACGGGGCAAAACAAAGGAAAACACCCCACACAGTGGCAACAGAAGAAAACATGCAAGCAGTGTGGTCGTCAACACTTTGGCCCATGCAGAAGCATTATGGGCTAATATTTTGGATGTGGTGATATTGGTCACAAGGTCGCCAATTGCCCAAAGGCCACATGGAACAACCAGGGCAATACTTAGAGATTCGGAGTAGGGAATAATCCAATGGCACAAGGAGGTCACCTGCTAGCTGGGGCTCTGTTAGGGGGCAATAGAAGCAACCAGAAGCCACTAGTAAGAGGTCAGGTATTCTGCTTAAAAGAAGAAGAGACTAAAGAACCTGTTAACACAGTGTCAGGTATTCTTCTCATTAACCATCTTTATGCTCGCACCCTATTTAATTCTGGTGCTACTCACTCTTTTGTTAATGCTGATTTGCAAAGAAACTTGCTAGTAAGCCTGATGAAATGTATATTTAACTTTATGTGACCACTCCCTCAGGAACCATCTATCATACCAATCTTATCATTAGAGATTATTCTCTTCAGGTCCAAAGGAGAACCCTTTTTGCTGATTTGGTACAATTAGAAATACAAGGATGGGATATTATTTGGGAATAGATAGGTTAGCTAAGCATAAAGTGAGTATAGATTATGAAAAGAAGCTAATCACTCACTTTCTCGACCCCTGAAGAAGAGCGGATAGAACTTAAAGGAAATAGCTTGCCTGCCTACTCAGGAGAAGATACTTCTAAGGGAACTTGATACCCTTCAGATAGAAGTAGTGCTACCAGGGAATCAAAATTTCCTAGCAGCATTCTAGGTTACCGCCCCACTAAAAGAACAAATCACACAGCGTCAGAAGCAAGAACCTGAGATTATAAAAATTAGGAAGGGAATAGGAGAAGGAGGATTTAAAGAATTTCAAGTCCAAAATAATGTGCTTTTGTATGGGAACAGATTATGTGGCCCTAATGAACTAGACACCAAGAAGGAATTGTTGAAAGAAGCACAAAATTTAGCCCTTACCTATCCCAGTGTGGAAACAGGAGCACATCACCATGGATTTCGCCACTGGATTACCAAAAACCACTAAACAGCATGATAGTATTTGGGTGTTCGGTGACAGATTAACCGAGGCTCCACATTCCTAGCCATGAAAACCACCATCACTTCCGAGCATAGCAGATTTATACATCAAGGAAATAGTCAGATGGCACATTGCACCCCTCACCATAGTGTCAGATCGAGATACTGAGTTTATATCCAGGTTCTGGCACAGATTCTAAGAAGCAATAGGAATGGATCGGCCAAACAATTGAAGTAATCAAAACCATGCGTAAAAGGTTGCAAGCTACCTGGAGTAGGCAAAAGAGTTATGCAGATATTAGGAGAAGGCCTTTAGAATTTGATGTTGGGGACCATATATTCCTGAAAGTCTCCCCACTCAAGGGAAGCATGAGGTTTGGTCAAAAAGGGAAATTGAGCCCAAGGTTCATTGGACCTTTTGAAATTTTACAAAGAATAGGCCCAGTCGTATATCGATTAGCCCTACCGCCTTCACTGCAAGGCATACATAACCTATTCTATGTATCCAGCCGCCGAAAGTACGTTTTGGATCCAGATCACATCATCAAGTATGAACCCTTGCAGATTAAGAAAAACCTCACATATGTGGAAGAACCTATTCGAATATTGGAAAGAATGGAGAAGACACTCAGGAATAGGAGTATTCCCTATATTAAAGTGCTTTAAAAGCATCACAAGATAGCCGAAGTGACCTGGGAGCCAGAAAAAGAAATGCAGGAGAAGTACCCAACCTTATTTCCACCCGGTAAGCAATTTCGAGGAGGAAATTCTTTTAAGGGGTACTCGCGTTCTTATTTTTACGTTAAGCTAACTGTCTTGTTCTTTTTGACGTTATAAAATCATATTTTATAAACGATATGAGTTAAATTATTATTGATGTACTTATGTGAATGATAATTTTATTAAAAAGGATATTATTGTTGCTATTACTATTATTATTATCATTAGTTTGAAAAAAAAATTTCGAAGATTTTAGTAAGCGTTAATAAGAATTATTAACAAATACTAAATCGAGTAGGAACCCGAATACGATTGGATTGTTAACCTTCGAATTAGTTTCTTTGTCTATTAATTTGAAGCTTGATATATTTGCGAACGAATAATCGACAAAGAAATGTGTTATCGATTTGGGTTTGGAATACGGGGTGCGAGATTAGACTAGCAGTGTTAAGTATTAGGCAAGAGGGGACTAGGGGTATTTTGGTAAAATTGCATGAGGCCTTTTCTTCGTTCCCATTGCAGACACGAGCCCCCCGACCCACTTTCATCTTCCCTCTCGCTGCTCTTCTTCTTCCTCCTCAGCTTTCCTCCTCTGCACACACACCATTAAAGCACCGAATCCCACCAGATTTTTGCCTCACCCAGCACTGATTTCCTCATATTTCATCTCCCTAGCAAACAAACCCCTGTAGTAAATTTAGTGCAGAAACTCGAACGAAATCTCCACATCTTTTGTGGCTTTGAGCGCTGAATCGAAGCTCCCAGACATTTCTCAAAGCTTGGCCATGCAATCTTGTTTCTAGTTGCTTCGAATCCTCTATAAATTCGGAGTGAATCGGTAGCTTCAAGCATTCATCACAACCTCAAGCCAGTGAGTGAAGTTTGGGTCGAATTGGGGTCCGTTTTTGCGTGGGTTAGGTGTGGATTAAGTCTATTCATGCGTCAGCGAGCAAGCATCAAGGAATTATGATTTTCCAGCACTCAAAGTCAAGCCAGCAGCCTTGGAATCGAACCTCTAGCTTGGAATCAGGGTTCCTTTCCTCCTAATTACTATTATTTTCAATGAATTTTACTGTTTTTAGTTAATACATGTTGAATCTGAGTTAGGAAGCAAAATTTGTGGAATTTATAGCTAAATTAAGTAATCATGGTGATAACGCTGATTTTGGGATATTTGCATGTTGAGTTGATGCACGTTGGGGATTAGTGAAAAATAGAATGTCGGTTGAAAATTGCTGTTGAATCAGTTTATTATGTCTAAAATCTATTTTGCAGGCTACATGTGAGCGTTGTACTCTGTGATTGCTAACTGGATGATTTGAGGTATTATAGAGCAAGTTGAATCATATTTAAATGTCACTACTAGATCATATTAGACACTTTTAAATTCTATTTTTGGCTATTAGCATGAATGTTACACTTGTGTACAACGGGTTCATGTATTATTGGTTCGTTCACAGCAATATTGAACTAAGCTTGGAAGTTGGATGGTTTGAAGTGAAACCATTGAGTAATTTGAGGTTCTTACAGCCGGTGTTATATAAGGAGGGAGCCTGGGTTGTGTTTAGCCACAATCGTGTGGATTGCGAGGCCATGTGTGGCTTATTTTGTTGAAATGATTATGAAGTGTTTGAATGAATTACCTGCAAACTCCCTTCCCTTTTATGTCATTAAGTTTCATCTTACGAGTGAGAGTGAGTTTGAAAAAGGAAGTTTTCATGTTTGTAACTAATAGTATCCTTAACTATTAGCAAACGATGGCCTATTTTAACTATGCAAATACATTTTTGGGAGTGAACTCACTTAAATGGAGGAATCCCTAAAGAATTTAAATAAAAAAAGATATTGTGCATAGGGACAATAGATGGGAGTAAACCAGCTTGAAAGAGGGAATCTCTAGCCTAGGGAGTAATGCCAGTAATGGGAAGCCCTAGAGACCTTGAGGAGGGTTAAGGTCCAAAAGTTAGTTATCATCCCGGAAGTAAGAGCTTAGCGTGAGCGATAGGCTCACTAGGGGTTGAGAATAAATCTCACCTAATCAGCACATCATGATGATCTTATACCCAGAGTAATTTCCTAATAAGTAAGAAAAGCGGTCGATGTTTTGCCTTTTTAAGTATTTAAAAAAGAAAGTTTTTGAGGGTCATTATGCGACCAATATGAAAGAGATTCTCTTAAGAATGTGACCCTAAAAGAGGCTAAGAAAAGAGCTTCATGAGCCTTAAGAGGCTAAGAAAGAGTTTTTATGTGCCTAAAGAGGCTAAGTAAAGTATTTTCAGAAAAAGAAAGAAAGATTTTTGTGCAGAACATGTGATAAAGAATCTAAGTGCAGTATGAATGAAATTTCAAGTACAGCATGGCCATATCCTTATAATGCATCGAGCATATGAGTTTGAATGTGCATGTTTGGCTAAAGAAAGCTCCTTGCATAATCTCTACTTCATGTGTTTAAACATCTTGTATGAGTGAATTAGATGGATAAAGCATAAATCACAAATTATATCACATAATCTATGAAAGAAAGTTCTGTGCTTAGCCTCATTGCTGCTTATGTATTTGACTGCTTGATAGTAAAGGAATTTGGTCATTTAGGGCCCTAGAAATGGGTTTGCATGGTTAGAATGAGGTTTATGGATAGTGATCCTTTCTCGGGGACTATGATTGCCTAATATGATAGTAAAGTATGAATACGTGATATGTGAATATTAAAGATATTACTGCCTGCAATGGTTTTAGTTTTAAGGAGTCGGGAAATACTCATTGAGCATGTGGTTGCCCATCCCATTACTCTTTCCCCTTTTACCCGAGGCTGCATTAAGACAAGTAGAAGCCAAGTCACTTATGCCAAGAGGGAATCTATTCTTGCTTGCAAGGTGTCATATATGCCCATTTGAAGGGGTCTTACATGTTTAACGAAGTCATGTAATGTATTCTTAGAATTGTAAACTTTTGTAAACAATTATTCTAGTTCATGTAGCGTATTCGGCTTAGGAGTCGCTCTATACGGCCATGTGTGCCAATCATCTTATTAATCAGTTGCCCTTTTAGTTGAAATCAGCCACGTTTTGGGATGTAAACCCCAGTACTCCGGTTGTTTGAACCGTTGAGTTGTATCTTTCACTTCTCCTATGTTAACGAACTATTTTGTTTGATGTACTCCGAGCGAGTTGCTCGTTGAGTTATGAACTCCGACGTGTAGCCTTCGAGCTTCTTTTAAAATATTTTACGCTTTCGTTGATTTGCAGGGGTTTATTGTAAGGCTTTTAGCCTAGAAACGGCCAGTTTTAAGGGGAAACTTTGTCCGTTTCGCCCCGGAATTTAAGTAGAAAGTTAAGAAAACGTAGCGGTCCCGATCCCAGGGGTTGGGGTGTTATATTGATGGTATCAGAGCAAGGTCCTGCGACCATAGGCCATAAGCTGAGTCTTGCATCTTATATAGTTGCCTAGGAACGCATTCACGATGACGTAATACATGCCTGCCTTGTGTACAAATGTGAGTTTTATGTGAATGTTAGCGCGTTTACCTAGTTAGGTGCAGCTTGAGTGAGCTAATTAGTTAGATGAAAGGAGCATTTGCTAAGAGGTAGGCTGAATGGCTTGTATTCTCATGGATAAGTTAAGTGTTAGCTCAATCAAAAGTTGTTTCGCTTATATGCCTTGGTGATTTTAATCAAAAGTTTAAAGAACACATAATTTGAAATCAAATGATTGGAAAGCCTTAACTCTAAGCTCATCTTTGCCCCTAAGGTACGATTTCCTCCTCGGGCCCCATAATGAAGTGAGCAGACGTACTCAAAGGTTGGTAGAGAGAAAGAGGTAGAAGCAGTTAAACTATTTCCTTTTGAAAACCTAAAGACCTTGAAGTCAAAGTCTTCCGATTAGTGAGTTAAGGTCGTGCCTTCACATTAGAAACGTTTCTAATTGTTTGCTTGGGTCTTGTTGTTGCAATCAAAGACTCGCAATTGCTTTACAATAATGCTTTGGTTAACCTCACGAGCTTAAACTCGGCCAGTTACACTAAGGTCCTTGACACCTCACTTGATTAGCAAGAATGACCCCATTAGGTGTCACCCTTCTACTGGTTATAGCTCTAATTAGGTTATAATATTTTAGGCTGATGTATTCGATAAATGTACCTTGTGTTTTCTTTGATAGCCATTGTAATTGTAAGAGCGAGAGTCGTATATAAGCTCCTCTCATCATGTTTGTACACACGTCACGCGAGATTAAATCAGAAATGGAGCTTGCTTCTAGTTTGCTCTCCAAACACCTAGTGACTGTATCTTGAGTTGGCAACTCAAATGTTGATGCACTAGGTCATTTTAGCACTTCTTGGTGGTGTCCTGGCTATATTAAACCCCAATACACCTAAAAAGCGCAAGGGAGAAAGAACCTAGCAGACTTTGGAATTGTTACACCGCATGCATCACCTCGTTACCTCCTGGGACGATGGTCTATGCCTTCCCAACACTTTCTCAAGCACAAGCACCAAGTGTTGAAGCAAGGATGCTCATAGTAGAAAATAGAACCTTCCCATCTGTAACAGGAGTTCCTCATATCTCCATAGCTACCTTTTCAAGAAAATGTGTGATAAAACCTCAATGTAGAACCGTAAGACCAATAACACAGTTGTTCTTACCCTGCTAGTTAATTATTGGCCAACTCCAAACAGTTGGGACAAACCTCGAGCATAACCTCGACCTTAGATTTTAAATGAGGGTTGCATTCATGTATGCTTGCCTAGATGTCTTTTCGTGAGACCATAAGAGTACCTATAGATAGGATTGTTATATGTGGCCATCGATGTGTTTGTGAACAATTACCAACAAAATGAGTTTTTACAATTGCTTGACTTGAATTTGAGTAAACATGGGACTGTATTAGTTATAGCGATTTGATTTATGTAGTTAGTTTCATAATATGACTCTTGGATCATCATTTATAGCCCCTCAATGTTGTTTTCTCGTGTTATAATCAGAGTAGTTGAACCCGATGTGTGTAATGCATCACTAGATAACAATGAAGCTACATTTACATGAATCATGTCCATAGATATATGTATCTCATGTATAACAAAGTAGCATGGTAGAGCATTCAGGGTCATGTCATCATATATATATATGGACACCCACGTCTATTATACCCGGTTATTAATGCACTATAGGAGTTAGGTCATGACTAGTTATGTGTTTTATGAATAGGTCATTGTACTTCTTGGTGTTTGCTTGCACTACAACAAAACTAGCCTATTGCAACGGCTATAGGGCAACAGCTTTTAATTGCAATAGATAGTTTATGCAACATTTATTTTAAATATTGCCTAAAGTTTTGGCTATTGCAACATTTGTACTGAACTATTGCAGTAGATATGTTAGGCAACATTAGTTAACCGTTGCTTTAAGTCATACATTATTTATGATAAAGCAATGAATTTTCTTTTTTTGGTGCCAAATAGTGAAATTGACCCGGGAAACCCCCAAAATTTCCCCCGCTTGCATTAATTTTGACAGGACCTATCAGAATTGCCCGTTAAAATTTTCAACAAATTCAGCTTCTCCCACGGGTGCTGGTGCAATTACTTCTTCGAATTCCTTTCATAATTTTTTTTAACCCTCTTCTTCCTCTCACCGATGAGCTAAACTGACCATCATACTTTATGACATCATAAAATCGTTTTTTATTAATTGGATAAGTTAAATTAATATCGATGTACTTGCATAAGTGATAATTTTATTAAAAAAGAATATTATTATTGTTATTATTAGTTTTTAAGATGTTATGATGATTTTTAATAAGCATTAATGAGAATTATTATCGAGTACTAAATTGAGTAGATTCCCGAATACGACTAGATTTTCAAGTCTTAGAATTAGTTTCATTGGTTATTCCCGAATATCTAAACGAACAATTGCACTAAAGATTTGAGTTTAGAATAAGAGGTACGAGATTGGACTAGTGATATTAGCTAATGGGAAAACTTTAACAAAACAAAAAAAGGGGGGAAAAGGGGATATTTTTATCAAGAAAAACGCCAGAGCCACTTGCCTGGCTCCTTCTTCTTCCTCCTCGCATGAGACCCCCGAGCTCCATCTCTCTTTCTGCTTCCGACCATACGCGCGGCTACTACCTCCACAAACCCTATCAATCCTACCTTTACCAGCTTGCATTCCCTCACAATCAACCTTCCCCAGAATCTCATAAGCTCCTGCTGCGACTTCTAGGCTAAATCAGCGCGAGAACACCACGTTGGTGGTTCGTTTGGGCAGCAATGCAAACCTGTCCTTAGTCACACCAATTCCTCTATAAATTGGGGCTGAATTCGCAGCACAAGCATCAGCCACAACATCGATTCAGTGAGCCAAAATCCAGTTGAATTTGGGGTCGGTTCGCGTGGGTTTGGGCGTGATAGCAACGGAAAGTCGAATTCCTGGTTTTCAAGCACCCGAAATCAATCCCAAAAGCCTTTAGAATGGGTCCTTAGCTTAGATTCGAGGTGAGTCCTTCTCTTCCTCCTAATTATTAGTAATTTCAAACGAATTTCAACGGTTATAGGTAGTTCATGTTTAATTCTGAAACTGATATTAGTAATTAGAGGATTTGAGGTTGAAATCTGGTAAAAATGGTGATGATGCTGATTGAGGATTCTCATGTTGAATTAACGCATATTTTGCTAACTAGTCAGCAGTCAATTTAGGGAATTGTAGAGTAAGCAGATTATTCTCTAATGTTGCTAAAATCAATGGCGTAACTCTACTGATTACTCTGATAAAAGATGTCAATGTTTATGTATCAACAAAGAATGCTCTTATACGTGAAGCTGTTAAAAAGGTTTGGCATAACTGAGGTGCTGGAGAGTTTGTCAGACACACACGGGTATATTACAACACACACATAGTGGCGTGTTAGTAGAGGTATGAGTTTTCACCTGATTGGTGAAATTCAATGTTTTAAAAAGTTGGGTGATTAAATGAATTTGTAAGTAATTAGTCTTTAGATGAAACCTGACATTATCACAGAGGAAGTATAAGGGATGGGAATTAAATGCAGTTAATTGATTCGTCATATCCAAATCACAGTCTTAATCTGAAGTGCAACTTCTAGTCAAAATGGCATAGTAACATAGCTAACTGAGGCTGATCAACTTCCAGTTCTAGCTTCTCTTAAACACATCCCCTTCTGAGTAAACACAGCATCCATGAGGACCACGACAATTATCATATTAGCAACCCCCTTCTTCCCCTCAGCCAAAGCTGCTTCCTTCCATGCATTCAATGCCTCTAATTGCTTGTAGTTTCTATCTGGCTCTTCTCCCTTTCTTATTTTTGCGAAAGGAAAGAAACAAACGTGTCTCCACTTGAATTTCAATTTCAACAATGCAGTGCTTAGCTTTCATAGGCAATCCCTCAACTAGTCTCCACATTGAAGCTCCTTTGCATTAGTTCAGGGATCAATGAGCTCATATGTTTCGTAATAAACATATCTGAAACTCTGAATCTTCCTTAGGCATAGTAAAAATCTGGAAGCCTCTCATAGCTAAAGTTATATCCTCCGTACTTACAAATAGTAACCTTGCACCACATCAATAAGCAATCCCTCCCCTTTGATTATCTTTTCCCCTACTCTAATTCTATGACTTGAAGCTGAAATGTTGGTATGGTTGATACATTCGCTTCTTGTGAAACTGCCACCTACGAATTTGTTGGATGAGATTGAGATGGGGTAAAACTGGTTGTTGGCATGCAACTTCCTTCTCCCTGGCCATCGAACGCCCCCATTCCCTGACCTTCGAATGCCATTCCCAGACCCTCGAACGCCACTGCCCACAACACGCTTGAGATGGGGGAAAATTGGTTGTATTCCTCTTAACATCACCAATGATCATCATATCTGCCATATTAAAATGGGGGAATACTATTTGGTTTGCTTTGGTTTGGTTTTTGTCCTTTTCGGTCTTCTGTGCTTATTATTATGCAATTTAAGCCCTTGTATGCCTGTGTTGTATATCATCTAGAGTCGCTCTGTATGGCCATATGAGCCAACTATTTCTTAGCTAAGGTTGCTTATAGTTGGGATCTAAACCCCAGTACTTTGGACATGTGGTCCGTGGAGTTGTACTTTTCATTATTTCTTTGTTTTAGTGTTGAACTGCACTGGTTGTATACTCCGAGTGAGTGGCCCGTAGAGCTGTGAACTCCGGCGGGTAGTCGTTGAGTTGGTTGGTTTTATTGCCGCTTTTCATTGAAGGAAATTTAATGTAAGGCTTTAAGCCTGGGAAATGATCAATTTTTAATGAGAAACTCTGTCCGTTTTGCCCCATAATTTAAAGAGAAACGATAACACTCCTAGTCCTAGGGTTGGGGGCGTAACATGAACCTACCCCTTTTATTGCTTGCTATATTTTTCTTTCAAGCTTAGCATATGGTTGATCATATTTGAAGTTATGGTCTTTTAGTTATTTGGCAATTTTAAGAAAACTAATAATGGATCTTTATCGCTTATTTGCAGGTGGACTTTTGTATTGGCAATGATCTATATATTAGGAGGACTTTTGCTTTGGCTATTATCTATTTTGTGGTATGTGATAGCTTAAAGAACCATTCATCTCATTCTAGCTTGATATGAAACTTGTTGATTTTTTCTTCTTTTGGGGTGTTTAATGCCTATCTGATTTTATATACTGTGTAGATATTTTCGTCATCCGTTCCCTGTATAAGTGAGAGTTCTTGTTGTAAATGCCCCCCTTTTGTTATTTGGGAAAAAATCATTGTATACGTACAGTGATTCAAGAGGAGGAAAAGTTGTTACCTCCTTTTCTTATTTTTGAAAAATTAATTGTATACATATTTTTGGACTTTTGGTATATGGACGGTAATTCGAGGAATTTGGTTGAAATTATTTTGGATTTGATTAATTAATGGTTCATTTATATATGTGATGTTGATGCTTGATCAAATGTGACATCAAACTTTCATTTACAAACCACATTTGGTGGCATGTTGTGTATACAAGGGGATTCAATGAAATTGTAAATTGTACGAATTGAAGCATTTGAAAGGCAGGCATCTGGTTTCTATTTTCGCAAAACATTGCAATAGGTGAAAGATATATGTTGCTTAGTATCTATTCAATCTGTTGCCATAGATGAAGGATATGTTGCCATAGTATTTATTCAAAAGTGTTGCAATAGCCAGAGATATGGCAACATTTTTCATGACTTGATGCAACAATTACAAAAACTGTTGCCTAAGAATCGAAAAGTGTTGCGGTAAGCCTAATGCAACTCCCATTAAAGGCAACGGTTGAAAAATTGTTGCAATAGACCTATTGCAACGCTTTCATTTGCTATCGTAGCAGTTTTGCCTGTTGTCAAAGTCCACTTTTGTTGTAGTGTTGACTTAAGTTGGTATGGTATATGACTTGATGATTTAGATAATACAAGTTTTGTAATTCATAGTACAACATGACCACTGACTCATTGTTTGCATTCCGTGACTTCTATGATTCCATGCTATAGCTAACTAACTGCATGGGCCCATATTTGAAGTATGATGAGACGATCCTAGAAACCTGCATTCACATATTCTTGCCCTTATATGTTTGATCAGAGTAGCACAGCGGAAGCATGTAGGCTCACAAGGCATAGGCCCTAAGATTCGTCTAAGCACATACTCATTCATTTGCTCGAACGTATGACTTAAGAGACGATCAGTCCCAAATAGGAACTTTAGGGAAAGACTCCCCACCATTAAAACCGTTGACTTACATTCTCACATTAGCACCTTCTTCCCAAGTTGTTCTTATCAACATATTATGCTAGTTCATGTTATTCGCGGTTCCTGATCTTCTGTGCTCTGTTGTTAGCCCTACGTGATGCCAATATGGTCTCAAGTACTACCTCAATTTTCCTCATTGTCAATTTGGTGCAATTTGATGTCTCTACTGTTGAGACTTGCTTCTGAGGCATTTCAGACTTGAAAAGTTGTTGCCAATATGATCTTTTCTTCAGTTTTAGAAGTGGAGTTTGCTGCTATTGTAGATAAGAGTGACGGAATTGATAGAGCAAAATCCAATTCAATTCCAACATGTTGTTTGAAAGGAAAGAAGAGCTGCAGCTCGATTTGAGATGAAATCTGGTAATAGCTTAACGTCAGGCCCTTTTCCTTTTGTGCTTCCCCCTGAGCTAAGAAAGAACATTTCTTATTGCTAGGCAAGGTTCCCGGGATCATCGATCAAACGGATGAATTGGTTGTTAGGTAGAACCAAAAATAAAACTTTACCTATTTCTCTATTCTATAGATATCTTCCTTTTTAGGATGAGGTTCCTATGAATCGATCTAATGGAGGCTGCACGTAGTTCAGGCTAGCTTGTTGACTGAGATGACTGGCTAATCACAACCAAAGAAAGTTTGCTGCTGAATTGGCTTTTTCTGGGGAAGTGAAGTTCGCTCTAGGCGAATGCTGACCAATAGACCTGAAAGAAGGCGGAAGGAAGAAACCATTCATTTTCAAGAATGATGAGTCGAATTTAGCACTGGTTGACCGAAATAAATGGCTAAGGAAGCGAGTCGGGGGTTCACTCTTGGAAGTGTTGATAGGAGCATGAGTCGAATGCCTTGCCGTAGCCCTCTATCCATTGTACCTCCACCTTGAATTCTCTTCCCACAGTGGTCCTCCTCCTATACGTACTTCAAAGCTATATCCAAGGTCTTGGTTCCTATCAGGTTCTTTCTCAATGAGCTCATTGCTCAAAGCAGCTTTATAGCTTGATGAGAAAGAAAGGAAAAATCTATTCTTCTCATCCAAGAACTCATCTATACTATGAGAGAAATGAAGGGAACGAAAGAGAGTCAGGACCCTTTTCTTAATTGACTAAGGTTCTAATCTAGATTGGTCTTATCAAGACTTGGATTGCTCACTTTAATTAGGAAGATATTTCATACCTCTTATGGAAGTCATGTGGAATGGGGAAGCTAGCCTTCTTTATTGCTTTTCGGCATCTACTGATTTAGAGTGGTTAAGATGTAAAGAAGAAAGGTAATTGAGCCTCCCTTTATTTCAAAAATTCTAAATTAAAAAAAGGCATCTACTAAACAATCATAACTGAGAGAATGGACATCCACCCTCCTGATTATAGTGGAAGCAATGGCAGGTTAGGTCTGAGTATTTGGAGTAGGCTCGAGCCCCGATTCAGAGTTTAATTAATAAATCGCACCCCCAAACAATGGGTTTTGATAAACTAGGGGTTGTGAAGAGACTATTGGTAAGATTCCAATAGAGTTGAACCTTTAATCTACTTCTCAAAAATTAATCATCCTTCTGTCTAGAATCTTCTTTTTAATCCTCTAATATAAGTTTTCATCAATGCGTTTCGCATTTCAAGATGCAAAACTCATCAATGGAAGTTGAGATTGAAGTTTAATAGTGTTGGGCATCTTATTGATAAAGTAAATACTCTCATTAAATGAGGCTGATTAATGGATAACTTTGTCTCTTCAGTTTTATTGCAACACTAAATTAGTTAGTTGTAGGTTAGGTAACATTTTGTTTTAGGGTGATCTTTGAGGATTGTTGCGAAGTCGTGTGGCCATGTCATGCCCTGTGATTACCCATTTGATGAGTTTTGTGTGTATTGCATGTTAGTTTACTTCTTGATAAATAGGTTAGGTCAAATCCTTTCGATTGTGTTTCTTTTATGTTTTTATTTGTAGTGTAAATAGTTTAGACTTGAATATTAGAGTAATTTAGTGTAGATAATCAAACTGAAACTACCTTTATAATTCAATCGAAAGCTAATTAAATCCCCTATTATCTCAATAGATGACATCCCTTTTCACTCAGAAAGTTACTAATCAACAATTGCTAAAAATAAAATTGAGGCAGAGAGTTGGGAAGGGAAGATTGTGGCAAGTGCAAAACAAGATTAGAAAAGATAGTAAAGTTACACTAAATGGACACAAGTAATTTGATGTGCAGGACCCTTAGAGACTGACCTATGTTGTGGACTTGAAATTGAATAAGTGTGTTTGTAGGTCCTGGAAGATAAATGGCGTTACGTGTAACTATACTGTTAGATGCCATTTGTTGTTTAGTTACAAGCCAGAGGATTGATGAAGTCCATACTACTAGATAGAGATGTATACATCAACATATAGTAGGGTCATCTATCTAACTAAAGATGAAAGATGATGGCCTACCTTTAAGTTGCCTTTGCTTGACGCTTCTTTTGTGGTTAAAAAAACCTATGACTGATTAAAAAAGACATAGCCACGAGTCCCAAGTAGGAAAGGAAGAAACCTAACAGGAGCAGAACAGTTAGGTACAACGCCTACAATGACCTTCATCATAATTCAGCCACTTACACAGGACAAAGAAACAAACCTTCAAATACAACCAAGAAAAAGAAAGCCCCTTGTAATGGCTCAAAGCAGAAATGGAGGGGAAGACCAAGAAAACAACCTCCAATGACCACAGCATCTCAACCATTGTTGTCTTAGCATCTACTTGGCAACTAAATTTGTCTTGCTTTTTTTTTTTTTAATGTCTTACTGCAAGCTATATTATATTTGTGGCTTTTGGGTATTTTGGATGTTTCTTGCACTATATTATAGCTAGATTTCCATTTGAGATTGATACGCATCTTTTGGGATGTAAGGAGATGATTAATGACAATGTTCAAAGTTGTTCAAAGCAATCAATATCTTCCAAGCATTTCCTTTTCTCTAGGAACATACTTTCTTTGCATCCATTACAAAGCATAAGTCATTATATAATCATCAAGATATAAGGTAAAACCATACTTAATCCTTACTAACCCCCTTAGGAAAAAGCATGAGTAAATTAAGTTGCATTACTTTAACCACACTAACACATTCTTAATCTTAATACTAAAACATTGCATACATAAACTTAAAACTAAATAACTAAATCTCCAACCCAACCCTTTACTTCAATATCATTATCACAAAGAAACTGTAAATGACAATGTCCAAAGCAATCAATATCTTGAAAGCTTTAAATATCCCTATTTGCCAAACTATATATCTCGTCCTCATCTCCTCGATTTCATTCCCAATTTAAAATGTAATGTTCTACTTCTCCTCTCCCACGACCTCTTCATTGCCTTAGAATTTGGTGCATTGCCTAGTGCCCCCTACTTCATTCTCTTTTAGGAGATTTTAATTGCACTAGCCTACATGAGAAGCTCCTCACAATTCCCAAACTCATAACAAGGGCGGCCTTTGGTGATCTGAAAATTGTATACTGTAGTTCAGGCTCAACACACCATCTAGGGCATGCTTTTCCACTCCAATAACTCCGAGACCCTTCCACTGTTGCTTAATGTTATAGGAGCCTTTACGAACACCCATCACCTTGAACAACAAGAAGAGAATTTTGAAATTAGGGCAAATTCACTTCCTTTCACAAATTGTCAGAAATTAGAGAACATATATTCGCTTCGATCATTTATATAAAATGAACAATATTTAACACAACTTAAATTTAACTCACCTTCTTACTTCAGACATGGAGAGCATGGTATAGAGAGCAAACGCAATGGATTTTCATTTTCATAGTAGATAGGAGATGGGGTGGGTTTTAGGGGGGATTTTGATTTTGGGATGACTTTTAGACCCTTTATAAAAGAAAAGAACATATACCCTAGTCAACACAAAAATATATCAGAAGGCAATTTTGGTGTTTAACAACTATTTCCACCACAAAGTGCATTACCCCCTCACTAGATTTTGAACTTTTTAGTACTTATTAATCACTACTTACAATGGTCAGGGTACAGAAAACGTTAACTTGAAAGGGTCAGGGGTCAAAAACATTACTGTTATCAACCTTGAGGCACTAAAAATTCAACTACCCGCATAAACATTTTGCGGAATGATCACACCACGAAATTAATATTAGTGAGGTCTAGCTGAAATTAAGTCTTATCGATAGTAAGCCACAATCCATTTGTTATTTTGTTTTCGAATTGAAGAGTTAGTTCTCTTTTTGTTGTTTTGTAATAAAATTTATGAAGATTGAGCTCACAATATAGCTTTATTGCAACACTTACTATTCTCAGTGCTTCTTATCAAGCCTTTCAATTTCGATTCATTCTTTATGAGTCTGCAACTTAAATGATATGGTGCCAAGTTTTAAATACATCATGGAAACAAATAATTGTTATGGATTAAGTCAAGTTACATGCATCCAATGCCATTAAAGTTTGATTTTTTGTCAATTTTGCCGCTAAATATTTTAGCTTGATAAACTTGAAACATTTTGTAAAAAAAGTCACTACTTGACTGGTTGACTCAAAGCAGTAGGTAATAGGTCGGGATTTGAATATTGTTCCTTTTTAATGTTGTCTTGTGAGGGAGGTTTTTGAATAAATTAAAATAAAAAACAAAGCCCAAAATGTAAAAAAGGGTACCTAACCTTTTTGTTTTCCTCCAACAATTATAAAGCCAAAACCCCCATTTGTCCCTTCGCTTTTTCTCTTGCAACTATGAATGGAGAAACCCTAAAGTATCGGTGGATGGTCAAAGGCTACCAAACGATCAAGAATGCAATCTTCAGTGACCAAGTTCAAAAATTACGAGTGAATTCATAACATCAACAGGTAATCTAAGTTGTTCTATATTTGAAGGAGTTTAGAGTGGATTAAATGGTTTCTAAATAATTTAGAGTAAAATATGAACGGAAGGAATGTTTTTTATGCTGCATATTTTGGTGTACACATTATGGTAATGTGAGCATGTAAAAGTTAATAATATTTCTCTTGTTTGTGCTGAAGGAAGCCCTAAAAATAGCCTTTCTTTTGCTTGATCTCTTTTTTTTGCTTTAAAATTATTCATATTGTGTTTGTATTTGCTTAAATGGCTTAAACTTATGGTGCAGAAAGAGTTATATTCTGCATGTTAACTGCAAGTTCTGATCTTATCTTTGTCTTCTGTGTTGTAAATTTCAAGTGTAATTAATTCTAAGTGGCTAGTAGGTATAGCACTACACATCATTTAATATCACATGTCTGAGTTAAATTGCATAATGTCTTTGGAAAAGGAGTCCACTTTGCATATATTCCATGGGGGAGAGTTTATGCAAATGCCTGAGTTAAAGTATGTAGAAGGAGATATGGATAAAATGAACTCAAATCCTCAAAATCCTAAACATCAATGATTTTAAGGGCATTGTGGTTAGTCTTGGTTATATCAAGGGCTAAAAACATATTTCTAGGTATACTTGAGCTACCTTAAAAAGATCATTGTCCCAATTGAGTCAGAAGGGGTCTTGCCATAGTTAGTTTATATATGTTTGAAGCTCCCGTATGTCACTTTGTATGCTTAACAAAAGGACCCAATAGCTAATCAAGATAATGCTAGAGTTGATAAGGAGAAGCATGAGTATGTTGATCATGAGGAAATTGTTGAAGTGAGGAAAAAGATTAAAAAAAGAAAATAAGAAGAAGAAGAAGGCAAAAAGATGAGCACTGTCTACGGTGATAGAAAATGAAAGGAAAAAATGAAGTGGTTGAGAAGTTGGTACTTTAACTTCCACTATTAGGACTGTAAATGAAAGTGCAAGAGAATACATTCATATTCTTACAAATTATAAGCTGGATTACCGGGATTCCAATAATCATGAATTCATGATAGTCCTAACAGTAGTGGCTTTAACAAGAGGGCAATAAGAAAAATATTCCAAGCTATCCAAGATTCAACCTAATCCTTGTACCTAAGGTTATGATTTTGGTTCCAACAATAAAGTTTGCTAACAAAAGTCAATTTATAACTACATTTGACCATTACAGAATCACAAAAGGCTCTGATATCAAAGTGAGCAGGAGTGATCTTGACATATTTTAAGCAATTTGCGATGGGCGGTTTGCAACTGATAGGAGTGTGATGTAGCATATACGCACTCTAGAGTAAATCATCAGGAATGTTTTAAAACAAAGACTTCTTAAGCCATACAGTTGTATTCCATTGAGCTTTCAGAGTGGGAGGAGGAAACAGTCTATTGCATCACTTGAAAATAAGTATTTAAAAAGTGTTAAACTTAATCCACACATGAGGTTAAGAGAGTTCTAGAATGTAGTTGAAAGACATGTTATATAAACCTACCATGTCATTATCCATAATAGCAAAAGGAAATGACTTTTGAGAAATTCATTGGCAACTACTAGGAAGAATTTGCTCGCTTATACGATTATACACCTGAGGTGCACAGTATGAACCTCAGTCCCATAGTCAAGCTGGAAACTACTAAATATGATCATGTTTTGAAATGTATATACATCTAGATTGAGAGTTTAAAAATGAGGTTCATGAATGGTTACAGGTCTACTTTGAGTCTTGATTTACAACAAAAGGCTCATGGGTTGATCAAATACTTGTCACATGGGTGAGTTACCAACGATTAGATCTCTCCTGTTGCATATTGGAATTTTCTAAGAATAAAATAAAAATGGCAGGTTTTTATAATGCTTATCCGAAAAGGTGGATAAACATGGTGCCCTTTCAAGTTTACCCGCCTTATCCAATCCTTTCGGTGAAAAGGTGGATAAGTATGGTACTTATTCAAGATTTAACTGCTCTACCCTATCCATTTTTGGTGCCTCTTCAGGCATGATCACTCCTCTGTATAAGGAGGAATGAAATCACAATCATAGGCATAAATTCAATATGAGTGACTACAACACCCTCATTGATTAACCTTTGAAAGAACCTTGAAATACACACTTATTTTACGAAGTAGATTATTCCTAAGATTATTTGTGGTGCAACAAATAAGTCTTGAGGATACTATTCCTTTTCACGATTTACTTGGTTTATCCTGTACTACATTCAACCCAATTTTTCTATCAATCTTAAGACTTATTTGAGATGGCATCAATTCGTGAAATGACATCCAACCTTCAGAAGTTGGACAAATTCAAGGGCGTGGGCTTCCGTCGCTGGCAAAAGAAGATGCATTTCCTTCTTACAACTTTGAAGGTCATGTATGTGCTCAACAATCCCTACCCAATAGAGATAGAAAATGAGACTTTGGAGCAAGCCCGTCGAAGATCCAAGTTCGAGAACGATGACTACATTTATCGAGGCCATATCTTGAATAGCATGTCGAACGCCTTGTTTGATGTCTATCAAGGCATGAAATTGGCAAAGGAATTATGGGAGGCGATAGAGAACAAGTACATGACAGAAGATGCCTTTAGCAAGAACTTCCTTATAAGTCAATTTAATAACTATAAGATGGTCGAAGGACGCTCTGTTCTCGATCAATTGCATGAAATTCAACGAATCCTAAGTCACTTCAAGCAACAGAAAATGCACATGGATGAGACCATTATAGTCTCCTCTATAGTGGACAAACTTCCCCCCTCTTGAAAAGACACTAGAAGAACTTTAAAACATAAGAAAGAAGAAATGTCACCTGAGGCATTGGCTAACCATCTTCGAATAGAAGAAGAGTTACGTGTGCAGGATGAGTCAAATGAGCATGTCTCCAAGATCCATATTGTCAAAGATGGTGAGTCGAGTCAAGTGCCAAAGGAAAACAAGAAGAGGCCTAATAAGGACAACAACAACAAGAGCAACAAGAAGGCTAAAGTGGTTTGTTGGGAATGCAACAAACTGGGCTACAAGAAAAGAGATTATACCATTTGGAAGCGCAAACATGGCTTGAACAACCAAAAGGCAAAGGGAAAGGACAACTTTGTAGCCATGATCAATGATTAAATCAACATTGTTCAAAGTGACAATGATTGGTAGGTTGATTCGGTGCTTCCAAGCATGTGTGTAAGGATCGCTCTTTCTTCAAGACTCTTGTGTCAGTTGAAGATGGAAAAGTGCTCTACATGGCAATACTTCTACTGTTGATGTTAAATGAATAGACCAAGTAGAGTTAGTCTTCACTTCCGGAAAAATTCTTACTTTAAATGATGTATATTTTGTGCCCGAAGTTAGAAAGAATCTTGTTTATGGTTTTCTTCTTAATAAGTTTGGCTTCAAACAAGTATATGAGGCCGATAAGTGTATCCTGTCTAAAGAGACTGTCTTTGTAGGGAAGATTTATGCTAGTGGTAACATGTTTAAGTTAAATGTAATTACTCCTTCTAGTGGTAATAAGATGAATGATTCTGCTTACATGCTCGTGTATTCTTTATCTTCTATATGGCATAATCGTCTTGGACATGTTAATTACAAAAGATTAAAAGAGATGTCAAGACTTGAGTTAATTCCTAGTTTTGATGGAAGCATAGAGAAAGGTAAGACATGCATGTTAACAAAGATCACTGGAAGTTCTTTCCAACTGTTCAAAGAATCACTAAATTACTTGAATTAATTCATAGTGATTTAGGTGATTTTCATAGCACTTCCTCTTTTGGGGGAAAGAAATACTATGTAACTTTTATTGATGATTTTACAAGATATTGCCAAGTATACCTTTTGCATACTAAAAGCGAAGCACTAGACATGTTTAGGATATTTAAGAATGAATCTAAGTTGCATTGTGAAACCTTCATTAAAAGACTAAGATCGGATAGGGGTGGTGAATACTATGATCCAAGTTATTTCCAATCAACTTGTATAATCTATGAAGTCACAGCACCTTATACGCCATAACAAAATGGTGTGGCAGAAAGGGAAAATAGAACACTAATTGAAATTATCAATGCTATGCTTTCTAAATCCGATTTAAGTGAAAGCTTCTGGGGTGAAGCGATGCTCATAGCATGCTACATACTAAATAGGGTTCCTAATAAAAGGAATTTAATTGCTCCTTATGAATTATGGAATAAGAAAAAGCCAAACCTGAGTTATTTCAGAGTTTGAGGGTGTAGGGCTATTGTAAGAGTCCCGGAACCCAAGATAAGAAAATTGGGGGAAAGAGGAATTGAGTGCATCTTTATAGGCTATGCTAAACGTAGCAAAGCCTATAGGTTTTTGATTAAAAAACCAAATTCCTCTATTACGGTTAACACCGTGATAGAATCAATTGATGCCATTTTTGATGAAACTAGATTCTCTTCAATTCCTAAATCAAATGATTTTATTCCAACCACTATGACTCCAAGTAATGATCAAGAACAAGGAAACATAATAGAAGTAAGGAGAAGTAAACGGATTAGAAAGGAAAAATCATTTGGTTCTGATTTCTTTGTCTATTTGATAGAGGGAACAAGGGATCCCATTGAAAATAAAATACCCTATATTTATAGCATTGATTCAGATCCTAACTCATTTAAAGAGGCTATAGAATCTCAAGATGCTTTCTTTTGGAAAGAAGCAGTTCTAGATGAAATGGACTTAATCATGGAAAATAACACATGGGTCTTAATTGATTTACCTCCGGGATGTAAGCCTATCACATCAAAGTGGATCTTTAAAAGAAAACGGAAAGTAGATGGAACCATAGAAAGGTTCAAAGCCCGGTTGGTCATGAGGGGTTTTAGCCAAAAACATGGTATTAACTACTTTGACACATATACACTGGTGACTGGGATTGCAACTATAAGAGTTCTTATTGCTCTTGCTACAATTCAAAAGCTAGCAATTCACTAAATGGATGTGAAAACAGCATTCTTAAATGGTGAATTAGAGGAAGAGGTGTACATAAAACAACTAAAAAGTTTTGTTGTTCCAGGCTAAGAAAACAAAGTATGTAAACTCAGAAGATCATTGTATGGCCTAAAACAAGCACCTAAACAATGTCGTCAAAAGTTTGATGAAGTAGTGCTATCTTATGGGTTTAGTATACATGAATCTGACAAATGTATATATTCTAAGTTTGAACATGGAAAAGGTGTGATCATATGCTTATATGTTGATGACATGCTAATTTTTGGCACTAACTTAGAGGAAATAGAGAAAATCAAGTATTTTCTATCTTCCAAGTTCTCCATGAAAGACATGGGAGAGGCCGATGTTATATTCGGTATTAAGATCATTAGAAATAACGATGGAATCCACTTGTCTCAATCTCATTATATTGAGAAAGTGCTTGGGAGGTTCAATTACAAAGATTACTCCCCAGTGGCCACTCCTTTCGATCCAACCCATAAGTCAACTCGAAACAGTGGGAGACCTATCGCACAACTTGAGTATGCAAAAGTCATAGGGTGCTTGATGTATGCCATGACAAGCACAAGGTCGGATATTGCTTTTGCCGTTGGGAAGTTAAGTCGATTAACTAGTAACCCTAGTAAGTTTCATTGGCATGCAATATATCGAGTTTTGAAATACTTAAAGAAAACTCAAGATTATGGTCTATGTTATTCAGGTTATCCTTCGGTCTTAGAAGCATACTCATATGCAAGTTGGATAACTGACAAAGAGGACTATGCCTCTACATCAGGTTATATATACTTGCTTGGTGGAGGGACAGTATCTTGGGCGTCCAAGAAACAAACCTGCATAACCGACTCCACCATGGCTGCTGAATTTGTAGCTTTGGCTGCAGCCAGTAAGGAGGCAGAGTGGCTACGGAAATTGCTATTGAAAGTGCCTTTATGGCCAAAACCAATGTCGTCACTCTCCATACTTTGTGACAGCAAGACCACACTGTCTAAGGTTTATAGTCATGTCTATAATGGAAAGTCAAGGCACATTGGACTTAGACATGCCTATGTCCATTAGTTGATCAAAGATGGAGTGAGCACAGTTAATTATGTGCAAACAAATGAGAATCTTGCAGATCCTTTAACTAAGGGTCTAGTAAGAGATTTGGTATTGAGAACATCAAGGGCGATGGGACTTAAGCCCATATCTACAATTACTAGCAAGGAAGCCTCAACTTAATTCGTGGTATGACATCATGTTCTAAGTTCAATGAGTGACAACTATGCATAGTGATTGGAAGCACTAATATATTTTATCCCAAGGCAAGAGTGCTTGAGTACTGTAATGTTATAAGAGGATGAGTTTTATACTCTTAATAGATCTTAATTGAATGGCTTATGTTACAGGAGTATATTTCTAACGTCTACCTAAGTGAGTGTGAAGTGTGGCCGCTTCAAAGAGCAATAGGGCTTGGCTTGATGCACTCATGATGGATATGGACACAAAGCCGGATAATAGTGTCAAATTTTGAATGTGTAATGAGATTTGTGTGTAAAATATATCCAATTAATCAAAGAGGATGTATGGTTCAAAGACTTGTCTACTATTTACATTCAGATTAATTGAAATTATATTTCACTAAATGGAAGTTCAAATCGCGAAATACTTCTCTTATGCATAAATCTCCTTTTGTCATCGGTTGTGATTGAGTATTTGCTAGAATGGCGGGGGTTTGTCCTATATCTTGGAAAAGGCAGGGGATTGTTGGAATTTTCCAAGAATAAAATAAAAATGGCAGGTTTTTATAGTGCTTATCCGAAAAGGTGGATAAGCATGGTGCCCTTTCAAATTTACCTGTCTTATCCAATCCTTTCGGTAAAAAGGTGGATAAGTATGGTATCTTTTTAACATTTAACTGCCATATCCTATCCATTTTTAGTGCCTCTTCAGGCATGATCACTCCTTTATATAAGGAGGAGTGAAATCACAATCACAGGCATAAAATCAATGTGAGTGACTGCAGCACCCTCATCGATTAACCTTTGAGAGAACCTTGAAATACACACTTGTTTTACCAAGTAGATTATCCCTAAGATTATTTGTGGTGCAACAAATAAGTCTTAAAGTGCAACAAATAAGTCTTAAGGAAAGTGTTCCTTTTCACGATTTACTTGGTTTATCCTATACCACATTTAACCCAATTTTTCTATCATTACATAGGGTGATGGTCATAAAGAATGCTTTGAGACATGGACATGATTTATAGACATACTTATTTGAGACGTTGACATGCAAGATGGTAAAGGATGGATGATAATTTCATATGAGCAGAAAGTGATATATGCATTGCTATCTTAGTTGCATTTAACTTTTAATTAACATTTGACATATTTATATACTTTTTCTTTTGTATGGTCAGATTGAAATTGTAAGTAAGCTGTTAGCAGATGTAGAGCACAAATCCCGTGCGAGGCACATCTATGCCAATTTGAGAAAGAAATGCAAAGGCATAAAGTATAGTGAGTTTCTTTTCTAGATGACTGCAAAGTCTTTCACAGAAGTATATCTCAGCCTAAATATGAAGCTTATAAAAGATTTTGATGCAGCTACATGGAAATTCTTGGTAGATGAAAACCCACATCATTGGCGTAGGTTTTCCTTTAGTATAAATGCAATGACAGGCTTAGTAGACAACAAAATCATTGAAGTTTTCCTTGGCTACAACATTAAGGCAAGGTATGTACAAACCCGTTCTAAGTCACTGTCTCATGGCATGGGTTGTTGCCACAAGGGCATGAGTAAAAGAATCTATACGCCTTAGGATACTCAAAATGGCTCCAAAATACTAAGAGCAGCAACGTAGTGGAAAAGCAACATCTACAAGTAAAGTAATGTGTAGATCTTAAGACCTCACTAGTATTCCTTACCCACATGCCATGTTAGTGATAAGGGAACAAAAACTAAATCCACTTGACTATGTTCACAATCGATACATGGAAAGCTACGCATACCCATTGCATCCTATTAATGGACAAAATTTATGGATGCCTTTTGGCATAAATCTAATCAATGCTCCACTCTTTAAAGAGAGAAAATGAGTGAGGAAGAAGTTCAAATGGAGGCCTCAAGAAGGGAAAGGAAGGGAATCATGTGTTGTTACAAGGGTTAGGGTATCAAAGAAAATAACAAACAAAAGTATTGCATATGTGGTGGTCTTGATCATAAGATATACAATTGCACAAACAGAGCTCCTAAATTATACACTATTCTATATTCATATGTCTTTTACTAACCTTAAGTTGAAATTGACCCCCTCCACCCCCCCAAGAAAAAGTGTTGATTAAAAGAAGGCCATGATTGACCATTGTCACGGGAGCCTCAACTGCTCAAGGATCAATGGTTGCCCACAACACCAACCATATTAGTCACACTCTTTGTTGTAGTTGTAAGTGCTGACACATCATCTACCTCAGCTCCAGGTTCAAGTTAGTAGCAACAACAGAAGCAGAAGTACAAGGGAAGAAGAGGAAGGTCACAACACAATTTCAAGCTCAACAAAGTCAAAGCTATCAGATGCAGTGACATTCATTTTGGTTTTTGAATGTTGTATGACAACTTTTGGGGTATATTAGCGTGTATATGAAATTCAGACAAACACTAGATGATAGCTTCTTAAGGTATATATAGTGGGTTGTATGTGAAACTCAGATAATGATCTTCATTAGATGACATTTTTTTTGGGGTACTTTACATGATAATGGTAATAAATAATTAGTCACATGTACATAACCATTGTAATGATAGCTTGGTGAAAAAGGTTGGCTTAACGTTATACCAAAATATATATTACAGTACCACTCACTTTCATTTAACATTGATATGTATTTGTTGCCTTTTTTTTCATTTTCATTTTCAATCATTGGTATAATGACAATAAGTAAATTACAAGACAAAAGAAGGCACAAAATGTAATATGCGCTTCTCATGGAAATGGAAGGATACTTCAAATGTCATTTTCATAAAGGAAGCTTGCCATTACAATGTAGTTTTCTCACTACAATTCCAAGCCAATTTTGCCGTGCACATTCTTCCAACCAAGAAAATAACTAATTGCATATCTATTCCAACCCCCATTTCATACTTATTCATGATCAATCAAGAAAAAGAACTGCATTCCTAATCTCGCTCTCCCGCCATCCTCCTTACATGCCTCATTCATAGCCAAGCAAATAAAGAAGCAATATACATCTTCACAAGGCAGAAACTACATTCCTAATCGACCATCCAAAATATCACTATTCTAAGCCAACTACTGCTCTTGCTCCTTAAACCAACCGAAAAAGCCATGAACACAAGAATTAATATCAATAGTGAAATGAACAGCTTCTCCTTGCTTTGGTACCCATGCAACTTCATCTTCAATTTCCCATTCTTTTCCTCTATCAATAGCCCTCCTTTGCAGCTCTTACTCTTGGCCACTATCTTCTTCTTCTCACATTCATCTAGTTGCTTTTGCTATATGTTTTCAATATTTGCACTCAAAGTTTGATTCTTCACAATTAAGACCCCCACAACAGATCATACCCTATCAGAAATATTATCACCAATCTAGTCCAATTAAGCACAACCTACAACTTGTCCAAGCTTTATACGCCTTGCATTTTGTCTTATTGGGTTGTTCATAGAATCACAATTATACTTCTCACAAGATCACATCTTCTCAATCACAAATCGTCCCACAATCAGAAAAAACATGAGCATTGCTTGCATGACCTTGTTTGGCACCTTGCATTCAAGTTGGAGAACACTAGCCCTTGTGATTTTGTTTGAGGCATTTTGGAAGTCTCATTTTGTTGAACGAAATTCGATTCCAAATATCAATCTTTTTTGTTAAATTTCTAGGAATTCTAAAGCTAGAGATTTGATGAGTTTAGGTAATGATGCAAATTGTAGGTTTGGAAAGAGTCCAAAAAACCTTCCTAGTATCATGAAAAAGAAAAAATATTTAAAAAATAACTTTTACCACCTACCTTAGGTCATCCGACCATATAATGGCGTTTTTTACAAAACATTTTAAGTTTGATGTCAAAAAACTTAGTACTTTAGTGGCAAATTGACAAAAAAATAAATGAATAAACTTCGATGGCACTGAATATATTTAGTTCGGATTAAGTTTGCAATACTACTTTATAGCAATACTGTTTCAGATATGATCTTGTCAAGTCTGGAATTCTAGATACTAGTATCAACTGAATTCCTTTTTCAAGGACAGTCATAGCACACGTGAATCCCCCCCTCCCCCCCAAAAAAAAGGGCAAAACCAAGACTTACCAAATGCTAACAACTAGTGAGGCAGAACCTCGCCCTAGACACCACTAACAATTGGTAATTACCGCACTCAGAACAAGACAAGTGCCCACATTTTACGAAAATCCTTCAGCAAAAATGGTGCTGGTATTTGTAGTAGCCCGTCAACACTTATCAAAAACCTATTGCCAGTTGCCACAGGCTGCACTAAAATGCCAAAAATTTCTCTAAGGCTCCGTTTGGTCCTTAAAAAATTTGGTGAAAAGAAAAATTAAAGGAAAAAAATGTGAAGGAAAAAAAGTAGGGAGAAAATAAATTTTTTTTCGCTTATTTGGATTGAGGAAAAATATAAGAAATTGGATGAGAAATTTGAATGTTGACGAACTACTTGAATCATGTTGATATTATTTGAGCAATGTGAGATTAGAGGAGATTGAAAATTTTCCTCGAACCTTCCGCATAATTTTATGAGGAAAATTTCATCACTTGTTTCTAAACTTTTTTCCACTTAACTTTCCTCCATATTTTTTTCTTTGTGATTTTATCTAAATCAAACATAAGAAAAAAGATAACTTTTTCAAATTTTTTCTTTCCACCAAATTTTTCAAGGCCAAGTGGAGTCTAAGTTTCTCTAGAGTTTGTTCTAGAATGTTCCATAGTGTTACATACAATTCAACACTTTTGTACTTGGATTGTATTGAATATTTTAGATGTACAATATTAGTTATTGGATCAAATCGATCTCCACTACCCATTGAGGAGATAGATGTATATATGTACCACCGAAGGGAGCTCATTTGCAGACCAAACATTTCCAAGTGTAATACAATACAGAGCAGTCTCCTAAACTTCCTTATGTCCACTTTCTTACTAAGTTTCCTTCTGTGTGTACATGTGTACATCCTCACACTTTAGCTTCTCAAATCTAAGACAAGTATCACTAAGTCTTACTAGCAAACTAAAGAAGGGTTTCAAGCAAATTCACTAGCACCGTACAAGTGCCAGTTTTGAATGAATTAACGCTTGACACAATGTTATACGCTCTTATAAAAAATTTCTAGTTTCCGCATCTACCACTTCGTTCAAAAAAGCCGTCTTGCCAGTAAAAGCCATCACCTCAAAAGGGAGAAAACCAAAAATTCAACAAAATGGATGTATTGTTTTACATCAACTGCAAAATAAGCAAATAGGACACCACAAACAAGGGCCAATCAGTCGTCAAACTGACAACGAAGCTGGAATACACGGGAGCAAATCATACATGACAAACCAGAAGAAAGGCAAAAGACGGAAGTATTATCAACGTGCAAGGAAAAGCTAATGTACTCTTTTAACATTGCTATTGAGAGCTTGAACCAGAGGGAAAAAGAAGCTACTGAACTTGCTGCTAAATGAGTAAGCTAAAGAAATTTTATATCACGACTTTCCTAATCCGCCATTTTGTTCAAACGATGGATGGTGCTTCTTGCAACCCTGTTACCAGGATCAAGTTTCATGACAGTTCTCAGATCTTCAGCTCCCAGTCTATATTTCTCCATGCTCTCATACAAGAGTGCCCGTTGCACAAGAACAGCTACATTTTTGCCCTCATGGTCTAGAACCTGAATAATTAAGCAGTACACGTTATCGTCATTTGTCCAGAAAAATTACAGATAAAAAACATAAAAAATCCGTAACAAAGACAAAAGGACAGAAATAAATCAGGGAAAATGCTCCACGCGCAAATGGGTGTTGCAAATCAATTATTGGGTGGGTGTTGTTCGCACTGTTAAACACAAACTCAAGCAAAAGGAAGTGATGACTCCCAAGAAAGGATAAGAAATGATCAGCTGCTCGGCCAAAGCTAGTAATAGAAGCTACGGACTTATTCTATAGTGGCCCTTGGCAATTACTTCAGTATTTCAGTCCTTTGGCTCCTATTGATCAACACAAACCCAATAACATACACATAGGGCACAAGGATGACAGAAACTAGACAGATAAATATCGAGACACATGCAAGCTCAGCTTGACATTTGTTTACATTTGTAGCATGTTAAACTCAGAGAAACAGGAAAGGGAGAAAGAAATTGGACCATCCCCAGAATTGACATGGACATTTTTCTGATCTTATCAAAAACTTTCATGGAGTTCCCGTTCCCTAAGATTTTCAAATTCAAATGGCTCAGAAGTTTCCATTGCAATGAGAAGATCTCAGGCCTAATTTTTGCTTCCAGTCTACTCTATTGCAGAAATCAAAAGTGTTTCTATGGTCTGTTGCAGATATTAGAAGTAATTTCCGCCGGAATTCTGATATGTTGCATACATGACAGATGTGTGACAGATCAGATCCCCAATAGGAATAAGATTTAACAATAAATTGTCAACAGACCTATGCTGATAGCCTCATTTTCCACTCTATGATTCCCAGCAGTCAACATTTCTAGAGACTTAAGCTGTGTGATTTTTCTACACAGAAGTCCTTTTTGCATGAATCATCCCGTGATTGAATTATTTTCTTGACCAACTAGTGATCAATTGAGTACAATGACTCTGGGAAGCTCCCAAGCTCTTCAATCTACCAAGAAATGAAAGATGGTTAGGCTCACAGAGTTTGAAAAAGCTGGCTCGAAACAACGTGCCTTGCATGGATGGTGATTCAGCTGGATGACCAGGATGAAATGGCTTATAGAGTTCAGGAGTATCTGCCCAACAGTTTTTCCAAAATTGGTGCATGAAACTTTGCAAAGATGGTTATGACCTGGAAGAGAGGTACAAGATCCTAATAGCGCCTCCGGTTCGTAAAAAGCAATGCAATTTATGCAAAGGTCTTCTCAGAATGATTGTCAAAATCTTCAATTAGGAATTCTTAAACGGAGTCATGGATTGCTTACAGCTGTGGATAAACCAAAGGCCTTCAGAGAGAAGGGACCGTAATCAGGGGAGATCTAAGCAGCAGGTAGTGGTGTCGATAAACCTTGCAGGTCTTACGACAAAAACTATATCAAAGTTAACCCAAAATAAACTTCAATGCCAGTGGCCCAGTGCTCAAGCAAGCAAATATGACCCTGCAAATCTGCAGTTCTCCTGAGAGTCCGTCCCTACTTCTTCAATTGAAATGCAAAGAAAAAACTTTATGACTTCTATCCAGTTAAATTTTGTGCCACCTCTGAGCCCCTTCTCTCAATTTGTCAGCCTCCTATTTCTTTAGTCTATTAAAGACTAATTCACACCTCTCCCATTTAACTTTGCTCTTCATCTCCTCTCATAATATTCCCTGTTTCCCGGAACCTATATGCTACAGTGATACTGTAAATTGAAAAAGCCAGAGGCGCACAAAAGCATGCAGAGCCCCAGGGCCCAAGGCGTTGGCTTTTGGATAGGAGGCGCACTTTCATTCAAAAATGCTTGAAAATCATTCCCAAACCATATTTTTGACAAATTAATTTGATGATGCATAAAATAAGTGACTAGACATCATTATAACCACAAAACAAACCCAAAATAATCTTAAATATGATAGAATAACATTAAATAACCATGCTTCTTAAACTTGCCGAAATTGTGTTGTCAAAACCATGTTTTATCAAATCATAAATAAGGTTTTTGGACCAGGGAAAAAGTAGTTCCTAGAAAGAAGGCAAGTGAAATTTACCAAATCTGACCCCCCAAAAATAAAAAAGAATCTTAATAATAAAATTATATAAAAGTATTGCTTTTATCTTTTTAGGCCAAGGCACCCCCTCCCCACTCACTGGCTCACCCCCTCCCTAGTCACTAGCTCACTCCTCCCTTAAACCTAGCATTTAGGGTGAAAAAAGAAAAAGGTGGTCTCAGACAGCTACCACAAGAAGAAGAAGAAGAAGAAGAGGAGGAGGAGGAGGAGGAGGAAGAGGAAAAGAAAGATGAAGATCGATGAGAGCAGTAAGAGGAAAAGGAAGAAAAAGAGAAGATGCAGTTTGAAGGCTTAACTGGAGTTGCCGGCAACTTGCACCACCGTAAAGCACCGGCAACCACAGGAGACAGACCATCGGCCATCTTTGCCTCCACCGTAAGGTTGTGCCAGGCTTGATTCCCCCACAATTTGGGATTTTCAAATTAAAATTTGCGATTAGGGTTTTCAGATTAGGATTTGTAAATGGAAGCTTAGATCAGCAAAAAATATGCTTGCTCGAATTTGCCAATCATGACATGGGTAAGTACCAATTTGGAGAAAATTTGGCGTTTTGATGACTAATCTCTCAAAATCTCCCTCTGACACCATGAAAAGCTGTGAGGCAAACAAAGCGCCTTGCCTTCGGCCCTTCGCTATGGCTAAGGCACGGCTGAGATTCGCGCCTCTTTGCGCTTTGGAGTGGGCTGTGCTTGGGGTCACCTGAAGCACCAGCCTAGTCGTCTCTCGCCTATGTGCACCTCAAGCGCCCTTTTTAAACTAAAACTGCCACCCCTCCCCCCCCATCCGGCCGGGCCATTACTAGCATAGATTTATTGTAGAGATCTGGAATCAGCTACACTCACTTGAGGCGCAGGGCTGGTCACCTCTTGCCTATGTGCACCTGGTTGTGCTCCAAGTGCCCTTTACCTCTTGCCTATGTGCACCTAGCTGTGCTCCAAGTGCCCTTTTTTAAACCAAGAGTGCTACTGGCCCCCACCCCAACTTTTAGCACAGATTTATCATATGAAAAATCGTAAAGATCTGGAGATGCGTTTATTCACAAATTATATGGTAGTCCCAGTTTTACAGACCCGTCTACCACGTATGCTAAATTTTTTATTCCCTCAAATCCACCCCACTTTTTACAGTTCCTCCTTCCAAGGAAATAAAAATTCCTCCTGCCGTCATCCAGATCTATGCGTATGTCTATAGTATAAGTGCTAGTGTTTATTGCTGTTGCATACATGAATTTGAGTTGTGTATGGCCACAGCATATCTAAACTGCCAATTGAAATATCGCAAAGGGCAAATGGCTTTCAGCCTCATCATGTAGTATCTTACAAGCTCAACCACACAAAATTAAAACCCTCAATCAACCACAGGTCAGAACACAAATGGCTTTCAGCCTCATCATGCCAAGATTTACAGTTAGCAGCCCTTGAAATCTTCCCACGCAAGGAATTCAGAAGTCTACATAGTTGAATGTAGAATGGAGAATTCAAGTTACAAGGCGTTACTTTATCTCCTGATTGGCCAGTCAAGAATGAAGAAAATAACAGGATAACAGTAGACCAGAGACATGGGGGTTAATTAAGGCTGTCAAACAGGTGAGGTCGGGTCGAATTCATGTTCATGTCAAGCTTAAACGGGTTGAGAAATTCTCGACCTGAACATAACCCGTTTATTAAACGGGTTCAAAACCTTAACCTATACCCGTTTATTTTTAAAACGGGTCGACCTGAAATTTACCCATTAACCCGTTTAATATAAACGGGCCAAGTTCAGATTATCCGTTTATCTATTTACCCGCTTTGTATTTTGACTAAAATATGATTACCGTGCACTATAACTCAGTTTTTTGATTTTAATATAGTATCATAATGCAACCATTGTCTGTGATTCACAAGAATCACTATCACAAAACAAATATCAACTTTATTAAACTCCATATTTTCACAATTCCCCTAAAAAGTACATTGTAATTGGGTAAACTGATCAACTTATTTAATCCATTTAATTAAACCGATTAAATAGATATTTTTTCATGTCAAAATTCTCAACCTGAACCTAACTCAATTAATTAAATGGGTTAAACGTATCAATCTCTTTAATTAAACGGACTGAAAATCTTTACCGAAACCCATTTAATTTCGTGTTCCATTCGGATTGATAATCATGTCGGGTTAACTTTTAACAGCCATAGGGTTAATACAGATTCCATTTTTGTGCGATCAAAAGCCTGAGACCTGAGTACAACGTTCGTATTTTCTTAACGTGCACTTTTACTAGATATCAACCCCACAAGCCAAGAGAAAGACTTTATCATCAGTCGACTTCCTTTCAGATGATTGTCCTTCTCATTTTGGTTCTGTGAAAATGCAGATAGAGAATTAAATTTGTGTTTCTTTTAGATGACGTATTACAACATAAGCCAACTCCATATATCCTATTTGCAATTGACAAACACCAGAATCTTCAGGCGATAGGATCCTGCTATTGAATGTTGAGCAACACTAATCATCGCATGATTTGATGTTAACATATGACATGTTTCTTTGAAAAAAAAATTGAATATTTAGGTCTTGTGGGTCAATTCTAAAATACCAATCTCAACCCACTTCAACCCACTTCTACTTAGTTCAACCCAATTCAACCCACTTTCACTATTTTAACCAAGTTCAATTCATCACATAAAAAAAATTTAACCCACTTTAACCCACTTCAACCTACTTTAACCCACCTCAACCTATGGCAGCCTACTTTATCCTTTTACCCACCCAATTTATCTACGAAAAGAACAGGCCCTTATTATGATTTGTAGTATGGTACATATTAGCAAGTATTAATCGTGCATGGTTTTGTCGGTAGAGGTAAGACTACCTACACCTGGATCTCTCCCGATCCCGCGAAAGCAAGACCCACACTGGGAGGTGGTGGTGTTTTTTTTGTTGTTGTTGTTGTAACTGTACGTGGTTTTGGATAATACTTTCACTGTGAAAGATTTGTCAGGTTTGCACTTCTAGTTTTCAACTCTCTCTAAAGCACCACAAGAGACCAGAGACCAGAAATGCCTTGCATGTAGAATTCCTTTAACCTGAACCTATAGCAAGCTAGATCCAGGTGAAGCAATGAATTGCCAGCATCAGTTCCATCAAGATTCAAGAAATATTGTCCTCGCAGAGAAGTGACAAATCCTGCAATCAGATCTAAACTCAAAGAAACTAAAGCCAACCATGTTGTGACCAGGCACATCAGAATAGACATCCTAATCAGGCATCATCAAAATAAGAGATGCAAGTATTATTGGGTCAAGGGACCTCACTAAGGACTGATACGTCTGAATAAGGATTCAAAAACCATGTCAATTAAAAACAAACTGGCAAAAGAAACTCATCAGCCAAATAAACAATTAAATTCAAAGTAAACAAATGACGAGCATCACTTCAAATTCTATACATATAGTCATCAACCTAGTTAGTGGACAAGAACATACCTTGGTACAATCAGCAACAGCTTTCTTATACTCGCCAACTTCCTTGTAACAAGAAGCCCGGCAAGCCAAGACCTCCATTACACCAGAAGTTTCACCAACTTTCTCCAAAAGGACTTCAGCCCAAGAAAGCCACTTTATTGCATCAGCATATTGACCATGCTTGTAATTATCCAGGCCTTTAGCTTTTGCTGTTGAAGCTGAAACACCAGCAGGTGGTGGTGGGAGCCCTTCAAGCTCAGTGGTACTTCCCCCATCATGTCCTCCAAACTGTGAATCGAATCCCCAGTCATCACGACCTGAAAATTCTTGTGCATCAGATGTCGCAGTGCTAGTCCCACCGGCAGCTGATGACGAAGAGAAAAACATGTCAAAGGAATCAGCACTTGCAGGCTGGGCAGGTATCTGGTTCTTAGAGGTGAAATTATCCATTTTCAGCACTGAAGCAGAATTTGATGCCATGGGATTGCTATTTGCAGAAGAAAATGTAGATGCAGATGAATTTGGTTTCGATGCATTCTGAAAATTGCCAAAAGCAACGTCCTCTGCAGCAGTAGATTTAGTTTTGGCAGCTGAATTCAGACCTTCACCACCCATTGGCTTTGACCCAAAATCAACCAAAGAACCAAATGGGTCCTTATTCGAGCTCACTCCCACTCCAACACCACCACCAATGCCACCCATACTCCGCATTGAAGGAGCACCCACCTTCGAATTCGAATTCAAACTCGAACTCTTGTTCATACCGCTATTTCCATAACCAGCACTATTACCAGCAGATGCAGTAGAAAATTTTCCAGGGCTCTGTCCACTTTTCACTGAACTACTATTAGTTTTGGGCAACGAATCCGCCATACCGCCCATGGGAAACGAGCTCTTAACCGGCGGGGCACTTTTCAAAGGAGCATTACTGCTAGTCTTGTTCTGACCCAAAGCAGAGCTCAACAAATCCCCAAACAAATTCGGGCTTCTGTTCACAATTCCAATAGCAGCGCCGGATCCAGAAGATGTAGGCGCTGCAGAATTCCAGCTCTTCCCAAAGATATCCCCAACCATGGAGGTCGTACCCCCCAGCTCTGTCCGAGTCGCGCCGGTGTGACTCGGCGCTGGCTGGTGAGTCCAGGAGGGTTTGCCAGGCTGCCAAGACGGCATCGTTGAGATAGGTTTGGATTGAGAAGATGAAGAAGTGTACGTATACGACAAAGGATTCGATTTATTTTTCTGCTCATTTAGGGATCGAGAACGATTGGATCTGAGCCCCAAATCGAAATCCAAATTGTTGAAAGAAGTGCCAGTTTTCCCGTAATTCGAATTCATTTTCTACAATTATTGTCTGATCTACACTTTTCGTATCAAGATTTAAGCTAAAAAGAATGCGGTGCAACCAGGAATGAAAAAAGGCAACGAATAAGATCTGTGACACAAGACAATGTTGGAGATTCAGGAAATTTAAACAAGATCTGATCTGCCCGAGATCAATACCTGAGCTAATGGGAGATGATGAACGACGGGAAGAGGGAGGAAGCTAAGAGCGATGTCGGCGGACTAGCCTTCGGCTATGGAGTATACGCGCTTCGAGAGACACAGCGGGAGATAGAGAGTTCCGCAGCGCCCGAAGATGGATTTCCTAATGTTAATACAGTAATGTCGTCTACAGTTTCCACCCGTGAAAACCAAAAAAAAAAACAAAAAAAAAAATATAATGCCGTCCGGAGGAGACACTTTTTTTTTTTTTTTTTTTTGGGGGGGCGCACCACCGGGGAAAATAAGTTTACGAACATTAGGCCCGGAAAAAAATTTGTACCTGTCTAAAATTCATAAAATTCATCACAATGGACATGAATATGGGTGGTAAAAATAAAAAATAAATGGGTATAGATTTTATCCATCTTATATCTATTTTATCAATATTCACCCTATAATTACCTTATATAAAATTCATACCTATTTGTTTAAAGTTCTAATTTGTTGCTTATACTTGGGTAATTTGCTAATTGCTTTGAGTTGTATAGTATTTAGGATTTCGGTGAGAGATTTTGTTAGAAACTGCAATGATCAAGTGCTAATTTATTATTTTAATTGGCAAACTTTTAGTTGTATTCGATGTGAAATGATATGTTATTAGAAACTTGGTGTTACTGTGACATATTAGCTATTTGATGTCAAATATGGGTACAAAATAGGTTTAATTCTTTTTTGTTTATATATACCGAATAAAACCCGCATACCCGCTATAACTAGTAGGTATGTGTCTGGGTATAGCTTTACAACACTCGATGTGTATAGGTATGAGTATAAGTATTAATTTTGAAAATGGGTATGAATGAGGGTACGGCTAAACTCAACTCATACCCGCCTAATTGCCACCCCTAATAGAGATTGTCTAGAATACTCAAGTGAATCAAGTGCATTCACTATTGGCCTATTTATTATAATCATATTGAAGAATGAGTATGTAAACCCAACTTTTGAACCTAAGATAAATTAGATAAGAAATTCAATAATAAATTGAGTTTTTGTATTGATATTGACCCTGTTTGGCAAACAGTGATTAACTATTAGCTGTTAGCTATTTGTATTAGCTATTAGTTGTTAATTATTTGAATTAGCTACTTATATTAGTTATTTGTATAAAAACTGTTTGTAAAAAAACTGTTTATGGAATTAGTTGTTTCTAATAAAATTGTGAGATAAAAAGCTAAATCTTCAAAAATCTATTCAAAAAGGTAATCAAATTAGCTTTTTCAAAGTAGCTTATGGACACAAAAAAACTCTTCAAAAAAGTTATTCTACTAAACACCTAACTTTTTTTGACTAGGTCATCCAAAAAGCAGTCCAAAAGCTATTTACTAGATACTCACATTGTACATATGAGTACAATCTCTGTATAATTTTTACAAGAACAAATATAATAAATCCTCTGATTTGATCTCCATGAATAATCTTGAATGAATTTGATATCTGACAATGAACAACACGTGTTTGGAGTGCTTATTATTTTCTTCTAGAGAAAATTTCTGAACTCTTGTAAGTTCTTCTGAATGTCGACACCTTCAAAGGATTAGAGCTCTTCTTGGTCTCACCTTTGTCCTTATTAAATTTATAAGAGGTAGACGACTTACAACGACAGTTTGCTATCGTCATTTTGCGCTTTGGTAGCTAGTTCTTGGAAAGTCCTTGACTTACTCATCTATAAAACATAAAGCAAGTCACACTTCATACCTTGAACATACATCTCTATAGTAGAGGCATCGGACAAACGATCCTTGCACTTGACATTGAGAGATCTCTAATGATTAATGTAACTCCTGCTCCATTTAATCTCAGTTATTGATGGATTCAGGCTCCAAGTCGGTGTACCAGTTGAAAGTAATACCTTTAAGGTATCGAACAAACTGATTTACTAATCGGTGCCCTTTAGTTCCAGTGTTAGTGCAAGTTCTGATGAAATGGGCAATTTGTTGCTTGGGGTTGCCCTTTCCATCGAACTGATTAAACTTGGGGGGTTGATAGCCATGGGGCATACGAAGCAGGCCAATCCTCTTTGTATACGCTTTGTGTACAAATTTGTCTTGTGACTTCCTCCATCTAGTTGAGCCTTAACTGTATTCGTAATTAAGCTTTGAATTTGCTCAGCAAACATCGAACCCAACACAGAGTCCTTCCTTGGTATGTGTCTGTCATCAGATTCTTCGTTGTGATTAGATTCCTTGTCAGAATCTTCATCGCCTGAACCTTTATTAGAAGCTTTAGATGACTTCTTCGCCAGCTTCTTTGTTAGCTCAGTAATCTGCTCGTTCTGACGCTTGATTTGGGCATCCTTTTCTGCACTCTCCTTAGAGAGTTGATCCAACGTAGTCTTCATGCTTGACAGTTGTTTCTCAAAGTTGGCAGCCTCTATTACCATAATGCCATGCTGACAGTGTCAAAGAATTTAGCTTCAACATGAGGAGAGAGTGATTTCGCTGATGATGTCGAAGAGAAATCACTACTTGAATAACCATCATCTTCCAAGCCAAAGGGCTGGAAGGTAGGTTTGGTGTGAGTTTGAAGTTTATCCATCCTACGAGGTATCATTTGGGGCATGCTGAGGTCAGCAACATAGGTTCGCTTCAAAGCAAGAGAAGCAGCTTGCTTGACTCCATCAGACATTTTGGAGTTGAAATTTTGAATCAGATGTGACTGCAACGGTGTAGTCACAACGGATTGTCCTATGGCAATTGTGATAATAACTTTTGCCATACTTCTAGTTATAATTCCGCCAGATGCGGCGCTAGCGATTGTCCACCCTTGAGATGTGGATCAAATAACTTTCATTAAAGATTAAAAGACAACGTTCTTAGGGGTCATGTCATCTTGAAGGAATATAAGGTTTGTACTTTGAAATAGAGATGAGAGGTAAAGTTATCCCACCAGGCATGCCAGAAATTTGTAAATACAAATTTTGAGCCTAGTTTATTTTAGACTTGAAATTTGTGTTTACAAATTTTCATAGCTGATAAGTACTTAATGTATATATCATTTTAGGGCTATTTTGCTTTATTTTTAGGAGAATTATATGCTTAATGTTATTATTTATACTCCTATTTTTAATTTATACTTGGGTATGGTTGTTTGAAGTGATTTGTAGGATTTTAAAGCCTTTTTACCCAACATTTGACCCTTAATAAATGTATTTTGGCCCCCTTACGAACACCCCATGTGATGCTACGCTCATCGAGCAAGAAAAGACCAGAAAACCAGTTCCAGCACAGACCACGATCGGACTGTGGTATCTGCCACGGACTGTGGTGAATAGAGAAACTGTTGCCTCTTCGTTTTCCTTCGGCTATGTGGCAGAAAACATCCCGATTTTCCTATAAAAAGGCTTCATTCAGGCAGGAGCAGGGTAGAAGGAAGTGCATAGGAATATAAAGTAGCATAGTTTATTTTTCTTCTCAAATTTTTGTTCTCTTTAGTTTAAATTTTAGTTTGGTATTTGCATTGATGAGTAATCTTGAATGTGAGTGTTTGATCTTGAGGCCGTTTTGAAGCCCTTAGTTCAAGGCTATTCTCAGTCAAGCCCCTTCGCTCAGATTTTGCAAAATAATGGTTAGTTGTTTAATCCTTAATCATGTGTGAGTAGTTTAATCTTTGTCTAGGGATTTAGTAGTTTATGAAAGTGTTGTTGAATCATGTTCTAATCTAAAGAATTGTGCTTATTTTCATGATTGGTTTGGTTTTTTCTATCGAGTGATTATCATGGTGTGAATAGATTTTTGGCCAAAGTTTTGCACACTTGAAACGATCGGTTGAAAAACTGAAAGGTGACATTTGATTGTTGGACTACTTGATAAAATCTGACACAATGTCATCTCGAAAGAGAGATTTGCATGTTAGGAGGACTAAAAAGTAATCAAAGATGTTTAACTTGGTTTAAGACAAATTAGTTCGAAAGAATGACTTTTGCTTTGTTCAGGCAAATTTGGTTGATTTTGAAAGAATATGCCAAATTTTTAGATAGATTGCAATTCCTCAAAATTAACTGGTTAGAGAAAAAGCACATGCTTGTCGTTTTGATCCAATCACTTTTCATAACTGCATAAATTCCTAGGCATGTTCCGTTAATTGACTTAAAAAAAATTAGTGAATTAGAAGTTGTTGAATCGAACCATTTGAATTAGAATTTTACTTAGCCTGTTCTGATAGACAAGATTCGATAGATTACATTAGTCCCTGAGGAATGATATCTTTTATATATACTACGATTGCCCATGTGCTTACGGCAGTGGTTAAGTTTTCTGGCGCCGTTACCGGGGACTAAACTGTTAATTATTGAGTTAGTCTTGCGAAAGTGACTAAGTATTTTATTGTTTTATTGTTATTTTCTTTTCTTGTTTAATTACGTTGGTAGCGTTGGTGATAGCGCTTGCAGGAATTTTTCTTGTTTATGCACAGTCCAATCTTATATGAACCCGATCCCGAGATTGAAAGAACTTTTCGCTTAAAGAGGAATAAGCAAAGCATTAAAAAACAAATACGCGAAGCTAGAAGGAGTCTGACCAAAAGAGAACGCCTCGAGATTTCAATACCCCTGGAGTTCAAGGGATCACCTAGAGCATCGCTCACCCTACTATTGATGCCAATAATTTCAAGCTTAAACCGACACTCATTTTGATGGTGCAACAATCCCAGTTTAGAGGAACACATTTAGAAGACCTGAATCTACACATCTCGGTTTTTTTGGAGGTGTGCAATATGTTAAAGCTTAATGGAGTCTCCACTAACGCGATTCGCCTGCACCTATTTTCTTTCTCCTTGAGGGATAAAGTAAGGGCTTGGTTACACTCCTTTCCATCTAGATGCATTACCACTTGGGATGAGTTGATAAAAGCCTTCCTCGCTAAGTTTTTTCCTCCGAGAAAAACAGCAAGCATCAGAAATCAGATCACCAACTTTATGCAAAAAGATGAAGAGACGCTCTACGAAGCCTGGGAGCGGTTTAAAGATTTGCCGCGCCTATATCCTCGTCATGGTCTTCAGCGATGAATGATTATCCAAGCCTTTTACGATGGTATGACCCAGTCTGTAAGGTCTACTATTGATGCGATGCATGAGAAATCTGATGAACAAAACTGAGGATGAAGCCTATAATCTAATTGAGGAGATGACACTTAATAAATTTTCAATGGTCAACCGAAAGAGGCCAGCCCAAATGGGTTGGAGGTAAACTTGAAGTTGATGCACTTACTTTACTTTCTGCTAAAGTAGATGTTATGACTCAAAGATTGGACCGAATGAATGCTAATACTGTGAATTCTAGTGCCCTTCCCCTTGTGAAATTTGTGATTCTATTGAGTATATAACTTTGAATTGTCAAGTTGAAAGTCCTTTTTCCCACGACCCTAGTGAAGTTAACTGTGTTCAAAATTTCAACTCGAGACCGGCCAATAAACCTTATTCTTGTACCTATATCCGAGTTGCAAGAATCATCCGAATTTCTCCTATAGGTCTAATCCAAATCCATTAAATGTGCCCCTAATGAATGCTAGACCACCCCCTGGGTTTCAAAGACCCTCGTTTCCTTCTCAAATGCCCGAAAGTCTAATTTAGAAGTGGTGATGGAAAGTATGCTTATGGCGCAACAAAAACAGGATGAGTATATTAAGCTAAACAGGATGAGTATATTAAGCAATTAGCTTCAAAGGTTGATATGCTTATAACTCATAATAGGATGTTGGAAGCCCAAATTGCCCAAAAAACTAGTTTTTTATCTACGTCCCCAGGCAGACTTCCTAGCAAGTTCGAACCTAACCCTCGTGACTATTGCAACTGCGTCACTTTGAAGGACAAGATAGATGACTTAACTGACCTTAAGGATGTACTAATGGAAGAGGGTAGGGAAATAATCATGGCTGGAAATAAAGAAAGAAACAATAGTGGCAAGACTGTCATATTTGTAGAGAATGACACTATAGAGTTTCCTGCAATTTTTCCCCTTAAGCTCCCTGACCTAGTAGTTTTTCTATCCCTGCATTGTGGGAAAAGGGGAAATTGAGAGAGCTCTATGTGATCTAGGTGCAGGCGCTAGTATAATGCCATATTCTTTGCTTTATAAGCTTCACCTAAGACCAGTACTAGCCGCACCCTTTTCACTACAGTTAGCTAACAGTTCTGAGACACAATCCATAGGCAGATTGGATAATGTACTAGTGAGTATAGGAGATATTTGGATATTGGAGGACTTTATTGTAGTTAATATGCCTGAAACTAATGATGCTCAAGTTATCCTAGGTCGACCCATTTTAGTTACAGCTGGTTGCTACATTGATGTAAGAAACGGACGGATTATACTTGCGGTAGAAGGGCGATATGCTGTGTTTTGTTATACAAAAGAAGACGTGATTTTTCCTAGTTTCTCTTTACTGGATGCATTACCCTTTCCTCTGAGATTGATATAGAGGATGTCTTGAATTGTGAAGACCCTCCTGATTCTGACTGAATTTCTTATCAGGACCCCAACTAAAGGTATGCTAAGATGGAGTTTACTGCTCCTATGTCACCTAATACACCCGAGGTTGAGGTCCCAGTTCCTAACGAGTCTTCTATGAGCAACTATTGTAGGTTCGCACAAGCTGTTCTCTCTATGCCCCCTATGAAAGGATTTGATGGAGACGTTGATTTAGGGGTTGAACAAGTTGATAGTGACCCCCTTGATAGGGTACAAGTACGCTTTATTTTGTACGCAGATAGTGCATTATGGCATCAGGTTATGCAAATGAAGGACATTCAACCTAAGCTTTTGTAATGGTACCTTCACCAGAAGAAGTTTGATTTTGTGGTTTCGGGATAAAGTCAAAGTCCATACACTTACTGATCCGGACAAAGCATAGAAGAAGGGTTATGCTCTTAACCTTAAAAGAGCGCTTCTTGGGACACAACCCAAGCTCTTTTTCCTTTTTCTTTTCTTAGCATTTTTTTTTTTAACTATTTTTGTAGTTTATAAAAAAAGGAGAAGAAAAAAGAAAACAAAAAAACTATGAATCAAATGTTTGGCACCACCACTAGATCCCCAAAACCACGACCGTGGAATGCCAACCTAGAAAATTGAAAAAAATCAGGACCAACAGACATACGATCAGGCCGTGGTGAACCCCATGGTCCGTAGCATACTGCTACGTCACGTAGTCTAGGTTTTTGACCACGGTGCCCACTCATCTTGCTCACATTTCATCTTCAACCTCACGACACTCTTCTCCACCTCCATTTTCTTTCTCAAAACCCTCCATAGCTAGTACCTTCAATCTTCCCTCATTTCATCTCCATTTTCACTCATTTTCACCCAAAATCATCCCCTTTCACTCAATCTTTTCTCTTTCCCCACAAATTTTATCTCTTTCTTCTTCTTTTTCATCAAATTCATCTCACTTCACTCATCCACCTTACCCATCTTCTTCTCTCTCTTTTTCTCCTTTTTTTTAACTTAATTTCTTCATTTTCTTCTTCAAATTTTTCTATTTACTTTTTAGTTTTGGTTTTTGTAACAATGGCACCATCGAAGAGACAAAGGAGTACCAAGGAGGTTGGATCTTCAAGTCAAGCAGCACCTCGACCTCAAAGGACATCCCGAACCTCCACCAACGTGCGTGCTAGAGGTAACATTCTTCACCCTCTTATTTTAACACATCCTGATTATCTTGCTAGATAAAATTGCTTGAATGAATGTATGGTTGTAGCAACTAAATATTATAATGAGGAATTATTAGCTCGGTTAGGAATGTTGGATGATATTCGATGGTTATTTGTAAGAGGTGGTATGAGACACTTTTTAGAAATCAAAGAGCATACATATCGGGACTTGACCCTTGAATTTTTAAGTACACTCTATATCGAGGTCACTAGAGGACCTCAATGTCAACTCGTATACATATCGTTTTATTTGCAGGTTAATTATATGAACTGACCTTAGATACCTTTAACAGTATCTTCGGTTTTTCACCTAGTATGGATTTATCGAACCGCCAAGTCTCCTGCAAATTCAACCCGAACGCATTTTAGGGTGAACTTTTGGGGAGTGTTAGGTACAGAGCTAGTTCATCAAAGTGCACACATATTAGAAAGCCTTGCATTAGACTAGCTCAGCGTATTTTGGCTTGTACCCTTTTTGCTCGGGATGATAGTCTGAGTGTCCCGAGATTATTTGAGCTGTACTTTTTGTCATGTATGCTTGATGGTGTCTGGCTTGATCCCAGTTCCTTTTTAGCATGGCAATTGCATAGTGTTGCTGTAAGCACTAAAGGTAGATAGTCATAGGTGGGATTATTGCTCGATTTTTAGGTGTTGAGCTTAACCTTGAGCATAGAGTTTCTGGCTTCGAACAGCTTAATCAAGCTGCTTTTAAAATTATGAACTTTGGCAAAGTTGAGGCTGGGCATTCGTGTTGGATTTACCCTGGGCGCCAAGTTTTATCGCTCCCAATGTTGATAGAACCACCGTACTTCACCGAGCTAAACTTTATTGGGAACCTAGTGATGAGAAGGTTGTTCGACCCGCACCCCATCATCCAGCCCCTCACTCTAGTCAAGCCGAGCCTAGTTCTTCTTGTCAACTACCCCCTCTTGACTATACTAACCTCTAAGACACCCTTAGATCCATTCAAGAGGAGCAAGTTTTCCTTCGAGTATTTATTGCCTCTGAGAATGCCACTCTTCGGGACTTTATCCCAGAGCGCCACGATGAGTTTCGTGGGATGCTTGCTACCCAGACACAGTATTTTCAGGACTATAGGGCATGTCTAGAGACCTAGCGGGACTGGCACATTTCTTATGACCAACCACCCCATCCTCTACCACCACCTCCTTTTCGAATGTTCTTTGCTACGCCCCTTTCCTTTTTCTGTTCTGCGCCCACATTGAGGGCAATGTGTGACTCAAGTATAGGGTAGTTAGTCGTTAAATTTTGATTTGGTGTGATTGTGCTTTGTATATGTAGTTAGTGGTAGTTTTTGGAGTTTTCTTTTTATTTCGATCTTAGTTTTGTTTGGTAGTGCATTTAGTTTTCTTTTCATTCTAGGTTGCATTTTAGTTTTTTTTTTTTTTAAGTTCCTTTGCATTTTAGTTTTCATTGTTATTAGGAGCATGCATAAATAAAAAAAGAATTAAGAAAAATAAAAAAAGAAAAAAATCCTCCGATAATGATCTTTCTAGATTTGGTAAATTTCTTTGGTTTAGTTTGATCCTTTGATTCGCCCAAATTGTGCATAAAATGTTTGTGAATGAGTTTTCAAAATGATCTCCATGTTTTGACCACATGTTGAATGGAGTTGAATTACTCCATGAATTTTACATGAATTTTGGTACATGTTTACTAGTGAGCTAGTTTTGACCTCGGTAGACGTCCCACGAGATTTTGAGCTTTTAGAGGCTATTTATTAATTCAGTCTCATATTTCATTCATGTGTGAATCTTCCTTGACATCATTTCTCTAGAACTTGCTTTGATTCTCATTCAAGATCACATTTCACATATGCATTTATGCAATATGATTGAGGCATTTTTTTTCGATTTCTTAAACCCTGCAGCCAAATAGCCACCCTCGTTGTGTATTGTATCCATTGCTAGCCCCTTTGAGTCTATATCTAATTTTCTTGATTTGAACCTCCTATTATAGCCCGTGACCAAATACTTGTCTTACCCTTAAGCCAGGACTAGAGAGCGTTTCATTCTTTTGCACCATGGGGTGCTAGTAAGGTGGATTGTTATATTTTAGTGGATTTTGGCTGTTTGGTGAAGGGATGTGTGAATTTGACAAATCCTTTGTTTCGTTGTACAAACTTTGGAAAAGAGTTGGAATTTAAAGTTCGTTATGGATCTCCCTTTGTCTATCCTTAAAAAAGGAAAAAAAGAAAAAAAAAAAGAAGAAAAGCAAAACAAAAAAAAAAAAAGCAAGAAAGTGTTAGCCATGTTGGGATTATAAGTTATTTGTAATTTTCGATAGTTTCTCTCTTCAAATGGGGATGTATTTTGATAGAATGTAATGATCTAAGAAGGATGTAGTATGATGCATTGTAATTGTTTAGCTTTTAGTCTCTGGATTCTAGCCCCTCATTTCCAAAACATTTATTCCCCTCTTACATTTACCCATAGCCCCATTACAACCCTATAAAAGTCCTCATAATTGTCTAGTATGTTTGCATATTAGTGATGGCGTATTTGAGACTCCTGTCAAGCTTATAGTAGATTTAAGTCTAGGGAATGAGAATTGAGATAACCTTCATTATTATTAAACACATGAGTGATGAGAGCCACATGACTATAGTGAGGTTCTACCTGCCTTACTAGCCTTACTTATTTCATATGTTGAAATAACTGTATTTTACGATTTGGGGAGATTGATTTAAGTTTGACATTGAGCTCTATCTAAAGGTTTTCGAAAATTTCATTCCCTAATATATTTGTTAATGATTTTTGTATCTTTTTGGGCTACCTTTGGATTGGCTTTACCATTTGAAAGTTACTTATATCTATCCTGAGGAGGTTGTGTATAGTTTTATTTTTCTTAGCATTGCTTAAGGACAAGCAACAGTTTAAACATGGAAGAGTTTGATAAGTGCTTAATGTATACATCATTTTAGGGCTATTTTTTGCTTCATTTTTAGGAGAATTATTTGCTTAATGTTATTATTTATACTCCTATTCTCGATTTATGCTTAGGTATGGTCGTTTGAAGTGATTTGCAGGATTTTAAAGCCTTTTTATCTAGCATGTGACCCTTAATAGATGTATTTCCACCTCCCCCATGAACACCCATGTGATGCTACACCCATGGAGCAAGAAAAGAGCAGAAAATCGGTTCCAGCATAGACCGTGGTCGAGCCGTGGTGTCTGCGACGGACTGTGGTGAGTAGAGAAACTGTTGCCTCTTTGCTTTTCTTCGGCCGTGTGGCTAAAAATATCCCAGTTTTCCTATAAAAAGGTTTTGTTTAGGCAGTAGCAGGGAAGAAGGAAGGGCATAGGAATATAGAGTAGCATTTATCCTTTTTCTCAAATTTTTGTTCTCTTTAGTTTAAATTTTAGTTTGGTATTTGCATTGGTGAGTAATCTTGAGTGTGAGTGTTTGATCTTGAGGCGATTTTGAAGACCTTGCTTCAAGGCTATTTTCAATCGAGCCCCTTCGCTCAGATTTCATAAAAAGTTTGTTAGTTGTCTAATCCTTAATCATGTGTCAGTAGTTTAATCTTTCTCTGGAGATTTAGTAGTTTATAAAAGTGTTGTTAGATCATGTTCTAATCTAAACAATTGTGCTTATTTTCATGATTGGTTTGATTTCATTCTATCAAGTGATTATCATGTTGTGAGTAGGTTTTTGGCCAAAGTTTGCTTACACACTTGAAACAATCGGGTGAAAAACTGATAGTTGACATTTGATTGTTGGACTCTTGATAAAACCTAACATAACGTCGTTTCAAAAGAGAGATTTGCACGTTAGAAGGACTAAAAAGTAATCGAAGATGTTTAACTTGGATTAAGACAAATTAATTCGAAAGAACGACTTTTACTTGGTTTAGGCAAATTTGGTTGATTTCGAAAGAATAGGCCAGATTTTTAGATTGATTGCAATTCCTCGAGATTAACTGGTTAGAGAAAAAGCACATATTTGTCGTTTTGATCTAATCACTTTTCATAACTGCATAAATTCCTAGGCATGTTCCCTTAATTGATTTAAAAAATTAGTGAATTAGAAATTGTTAAATCGAACCATTTGAATTACAATTTTACTTAGCATATTCTGATAGATAAGATTCGATAGATTATGTTAGTCCCTGTGGAATGATATCTTTCATCTATACTATGACTACCCGTGCACTTACGACAGTGGTCAGTAGCAAAGCGACCTAAAGAGGCTGGAAGGACTAGTACTGTCACTATCGTCGAGTCATAAGCCATCCTCTCAAGAAGTGCATTACATTGAAGGAACGCATTATGCAGCTAGCTAGGGATAGGAGGATCATATTGGACTTAGATGACTCTATCGGGACCAACCATATCTCTTTTGAGGTGGAATGCTCTTATCTATCACAGCATGCATCGGCAGCAAAGGCCTACTTGATATCATGAGTAAAGGGAGAGTAGCATAATTGCCTCTCAAAGAGAGGAACTATTCACCATTCTGTTTGGAAGCCTGAAACCCATCGTTGCCCCCTTAATAGTTTAGGGATCGGTGGTTGAGACCAATCTTACTCTGGTTGAGGATGAAGAAAGATGGACAATTGTCACTCGAAGGAGGCTAAGGAATCCAAAAGAAGCTTAGGCACCACCCCTTCGATGAAGAAAAAGACAAGGTAGGAAGAAGAATCCTCGATGTGTAAAAAGCAAGAAAAGGTCAAAATCAAATAAGAGATAGGAAATTCAGCATGTCGATCTACTCAAGCAGGAGCTGCTTGTTCTTGTCACTGATAAGTGCTGAAAGTGTATATCATTTTAGGGTCATTTTGCTCCATTTTTAGGGGAATTATGTGCTTAATGTTAAAATTTATACTGATATTCTCATTTTATGCTTGAGTATGATTCTTTGATGACATTTGCAGGATTTTGAACCATTTTAACCCGGCATTTGAGGCTTGTTTGAGTGCATGTTGACTGCCCATGGATGCCCCTGAGATACCATATATACCCGTGGACTATGAGAACAGCAGAAAAGTCGGTTGCAGCCAAGACCACAGTTGGACCATGGTGCTTGCCATAGACCGTGGTTAACTGGTAATTGCTAGTGTCTTCGTTTTCCTCTACTGTGCAGCTGAGGTTACTTCGATGGCTACTTAAAAGGGCATGTTTCAAAGCAGAAAAGGGAGATCTCATTCAGCAACCATAGTCCTACTTTCCCATCTTTTTAGTTTGGTTTAGTTTTAGTGTAGTTTTCATTGAGATTAGAAGGGAGAAACTTGCTCTTGGAAGCTTAAAGATTGTTGCATAATTCTAAGGCTGCCATTGTTGTAAAGTTTTCCCTTCTTTTGAATTTGCTTTAAAACTCTTGTTTTAGTTGAATTTAGAAACATGAGTGAGCATTTTTATCTAATCTAGGGTTTTGTTAGCCATAGAATTGTTGTTGGGTCCTTTGTCCTTGAATTCTTATGCTTATTTCATATTTGGAATGATTCATATCTATCTTGAAATTGGAATGTTGTGAGTATAATTTGGCTAATTTTGCTTGCTTATACTAGGTAGTAGGGTGAGGTACTGAAAGGTGAAACTCTCAACTCGATCGACTTGATAGAACTTAATTTTAGTAAAACTCGAGAGAGAATTGCTTGTTAAGAGGAGACTTAGCACTCACAGATCTTTAACCTAGACTAAAATCAAATACACCTGAGAGAGTGTTAGTTGAATTTATTTAGGCAATTTAGTCTATTTCAAAAGAAAGGATTAAATTCAGTTTGATTGTTATTCCTTGAATCGTTCTTCCTATGAATAGTGCGTGCTTAAATCCATAATCCGACTCTTTACTTGGTGAATGAAATTCCTAAATGTTTTTCCTTTATTGAATTTCCAAATAGTTAAATAGTTTATTTAAATTGACCATTTGAAAGGATTTATCGCTTAGCAAATTCTAATAGGCTTTTGACTCAATAAATTACTTTGGTCCTTAAGGACAATCTTTTAATATATACTACGACACCCGTGCACTTGTGGACGTGTCAAATCTTTGGCACCATTGTCGGGGACCAATTTGTTAACTATTGAGTTAGTCTTATGAAATTGACTAAGTGTTTTGGTTTTTTTTGGTTTTTTTTCAAATTTCCTGCTTGATTGCATTGGTAGCATTGGTGATTGTTCTTGTAAGAATCTTCCCCGTTTAAGCGAAGTCCATTTTTATACGAACCATATCCTAAGATCGAGAGGACTTTCTGTTTAAGGAGGAAGAAGCAAAAGATTGAAGAACAAAGACGCGAGGCTCTAAATATAGAGGTAGGGGGAGGTGACCAAAGAAGGACGCTTAGGGACTTTGTTACCCCTAGAGTCCAAGGCATCGCCTCAAGCATCGCTCTCCCTAATGTTGATGTAAATAATTTTGAGCTCAAACCCGCTCTCATTTCCATGGTGCAACAATCCCAGTTTGGAGGCACCCCTTTAAAAGACTCGAACTTACACCTCTCAGTCTTTTTACAGGTGTGTGACACATTGAAACTTAACGAAGTCTCCACCGATGTCATCCGACTGTGGTTATTTCCCTTCTCACTTAAGGATTAGGCGAGAATATGACTGCATTTTTTGCCTTTGGGACGTATCACCATATGGGATAAGCTTACTAGAGCTTTCCTTGCTAAATTCTTCACATCAAGCAAAACTGCAAGTTTGTGGAATCAAATCACCAACTTTACTCAAAGGGATGATGAGACGCTCTATGAGGCTTGGGGGCAGTTCAAGGATTTGCTGCAATTATACCCTCACCATGGTCTTCAAAGATGGATGATTGTTCAAGCTTTCTACAATGGGGTAAGTCAATATATAAGATCCACTACCGGTGCGGCGGAAGGTGAACTTTGATTAATAAAACTGAAGACGAGGCCTATAATTTGATTGAGAAGATGGAACTCAACAATTTCCAATGGTCCACCGAATGAGTTCAACCCAACCGAGTTGGAGGTAAGCTTGAAGTTGATGCATTTACTTTGCTTTCTGCTAAAATTGATGCTATGACTCAAAGGTTGGACCGTATTTATGTTAATGTTGTGAAGTCTAGTGCCCCTCCCCCATGTGAAATTTATGGTTCTATTGAACATTTGACTTTGAATTGTAAAGTTGGGAGTCCTTTTTCCTAGGACTCTAGTGAAGTCAATTATGTCCAAAACTTCAACCCGAGACCGGCTAATGACCCTTACTCTAGTACCTATAATCAGGGTTGGAAGAATCATCTGAATTTCTCATATAGGTCTAATCTAAACCCTCCTATTATGCCCCCAATGAATGCTAGGCCACCCCTCGGTTTTCAAAGACCACCTTTCCTTCCACAAGCTCCCCAAAAGTCCAATTTAGAGGCTATAACGAAAAGTATACTTATGGCGTAACAAAACAAGATGAGTATATAAAGCAATTAGTCTCTAAGGTTGATGCACTTACAACTCACAATAAGATGTTGGAAGCCCAAATCGCCCAACAAGCTCGCTTTTCATCTATACCCCCGAATAGACTCTCGAATAAACCAGAATCTAACCCCTGTGAGCATTGTAATTGTGTTACCTTGAAGGAAGGGCTAGAGGACCCTATTGACCCCGAGGATGCACCATTTGAAGAGGGTAGAGAAATAAACATGGTGGAGAGTAAGGAGAGGAATGATAGTGGCAAGGTTGCAACAATTATAGAGAATGAAAGTTTAGAGATCCCTATATGTTTTCCACCCAAACTTACTGACCTAGATAGCTTTTCTGTCCCCTGTGTAGTGAAAAAAGTGAAAATTCGAAGAGCCTTATGTGACCTAGGTGCAAGCGTCAGTTTAATGCCCTATTCTTTGTTTCATAGGCTTCACTTAGAGCCATTACGACCTGCACCATTTTCACTACAACTAGCTAACGGTTCTAAAACGTAATCCTTAGGTAAATTAGAAGATGTGTTAGTCAAAATAGGAGATATTTGGGTATTGGAAGACTTTATCATTACTGATATGACTGAGACTGATGATGCATAAATTTTTCTAGGTACGCCCTTCATGGCTACCGCAGGTTGCCATATTGATGTAAGAAGGGGGTGGATAACATTTGAAATACAAGGGTGTTATGCTATGTTCTGCCATATGGAGGAGAAAGCGGTTTCTCCTAATTCTTCCTTATTCGATGAATTTTCCCCTTCTCCTGAGATTGACATGGAGGATATCTTAAATTGTCAAGATCCTCTTGGTTATGATTGGATTTCTACTGAGGACCCTGACTAAGGGTATGTTAAGATAGAGTTTGCTGCTCTTATGCCGCCTAGCATACCCAAGGTTGAGGCCCATGCTTCTAATGAGTCTGCTAGGAGTGATTATTGCAGGTTTGCTCAAACTATTCTCTCTTTACCCCATGCGGAAGGATTTGATACAAACTTTGATTTAGGGATTGAACAAGGAGATAATGACTAGTCTAATGGATCGCGTACGCAGTTTGTCTTGTACACTGTCAGTGCGCATTGGCATAAATTGACGATGATGAAGGACCTCCAACCTCAGCTTTTGAGGTGCTATCTACATTTGAAGAAGTTTGATTTTGTGGTTCGTGATAAAATTGCTGCCTATACACTCACCAATCCTGACTAAGCATAGAAGTATGGCCAAGCTCTTGACCTTAAAAGAGCACTTGTTGGGAGGCAACCCAAGCCCTTTTTTTTTGAAACTTTGATTTTTATTTTTTCTTGTAATTTTTCATAGCATAAAAAAACGAGGAAAAAAGAAAAGAGACAAAAAAAACAAAAAGAAGAATAAATAAATAAAAAAAGAAAAGAGAAAAGAAGAAGGCATCTCAAGAGAGGAAAAAAAGGGAAAAAAAAAGAGAAAAGGAAAAAAAAGAGGAAAAAAAGATGTCGGGCACCATGGCCAAGCAGCCCAGCACCACGGACGTGGGGATGCCTAACCGGGAAAACCAAGAAACTAGGTGTCCAGTAGACACCACGGTTGGCTCTGGTGACCCCCATGGACCATGGTGATCAGCTACGGGCCGCGGTCAAAGGTTCTGACCATAGTGCCCTTTTTTCCCCCCCAAATTCATCTTCAAACATGAGACACTCTCTCTACCTCCCCCTTTCTCTCTCTAAACTCACCATTAATAAACCTCTATCTCTCCCTCATTTTCTTCTCATTTGTACTCCATTTTCCCTCAAAACTTCGCCCTTTCACTTAATCTTTCTCTTTTTCCCACAAAGTTCATCTATTTCCACCATTTCTTCTTCAACGTCATCTCATCTTCGCCCATCCTCCATAACCATCTTCTTCCCTCTCTAATTCTTCCTCGTTTTCACTTAAATTCTTCATTTTTCTTTCTCAAATTTTACTTTTTATGTTTTAGTTTCAATTCATCTTCTATTTTGCAATCGGGGCACCCACCAAGAGACAAAGGAGTATCAAGGAGGTACGATCATCTAGTCAAGCACCTTCCCGGCCTCAATCGAACCTCCCGAACGACCACCAACGCATGAGCTCAAGGTAACATTCCTCACCCTCTTGGTTTAACTAACCTCGATCATGTTGCTAGATATGCTTGTTTGAATGAACGCATGATTGTGGCCATTCGTTATTATGATAAGGAATTATTAGGTCGCTTAGGAACGTTAGATGATGTACGTTGGTTATTTGCACAGGGGGGTATGGTCCATTTCATCGAACTTAAGGAGCATACATATCGGGACCTGACCTTAGAATTCCTGAGTACATTACAAGTTGAGGTTACTAGAGGGCCTCAATGTCAAGCAGGGTACATTTCATTTTATCTGCAAGGGCAATTTTATGAGTTCAATTTAGGTACCTTCAACATTATATTTAATTTTTCACCTAGTATGGATTTACCAAACTGACAAGTCCCCCGAGAATTCAATCCAAATGCATTTTGGGGTGAGCTTTCAAGGAGTGTTAGGTACAGTCCTAGTTCTTCTAAATGCACCTATATTCGAAATCCTTGCATTCTAGTAGCTCAGTGTATCCTAACTTGTTGTTTCTTTGCTCGGGGTGATAGTTTGAATGTCCCGAGATTGTCTGAGTTATATTCTTATCTTATATGCTTGATGGTATTCCGCTTGACCTCGGGGCATTTTGGCCAGACAATTGTATAGTGCTGCTGTTAGCACTAAGGGTAGGATAGTCATTGGTGGTATTATCACAACTATTGCTAAATTTTTGGGTGTTAAGCCCAACCCTGAGGATAGAGTATCTAGGTCTAAGCGGCTTTATCAAGCCACTTTTGAGATAATGAACTTTTGTAAAGTGGAGGCTAGACGTTTGTGCTAGATTTATCTCGGGATCGGCTTCTACCGCTTCCCTACGACGATTGAACTACCTTATTTCACCGGGCTAATCTTTATTAGGTACCTGGCGATGCCGAGGTTGTTCAACCTGCACCCCCTCCACCTCCTTATTCTAGTCAAATCAGACCTAGTTCTTTCTCCCAACCACCCCAAACTGACTATGCTGACCTCCAAGCAACCCTTAGGTCCATTCAGGAGGAGCAAGTACCCCTTCGAGCATATGTTGCTTCTGAGAACGCGGCTCTTCGTGACTTTATCCAAGAATGCCACGACGAGCTCCATGTGGGATGCTTGCTACCCGGACTCAATACTTGTAGGACTATAAGGCTTGTTTAGAGACCTTGCCCACATCTTTTCTGATTGCTTTTTGCTACTTCCCTTCCCTTTTCTACTATGTGCACACATTGAGGACAATGTTTTGTTCAAGCATGGGGAAGTTAGTTGTAGAGCTCGTCATAGAGTTACAAATTAAATAACTACTTTAATTTATAAATAAGGTTTATAGCATAGGGAAGTAGGGATCGATCCCACGATGGGCGATTATGATAATAAGCTAGTTTAATTCTAATTAAATTTACTACCCTAATTTATTTTACTTTCTATTTATATTACTAAAACAAATCAAATTAAACAAGTAAAAATCTGGGAAAAAAAACTTTATATTTCCCCTAAATATTTCTAAATTTAATTCTGGAAATAAAAATTAGTAAATAGCTATCCTAAATGTTCTGAAAAATAAAAATAGAAATAATCACATAATATTAGACTAAAAATTAAAACAGAAAATAACAAGCAAAAAATTAATAATAAAAATCACAGAAATTGATCTAAATTAATATTCTGCAAGTTTTTAACTTTATATTTCCAAAATTATATGTAATTAAATTCAGAAAAATTAAAAAAAAATAACTACAGAAAAATTAAAACAGAAAATAAAATATGAAATTAGAGAAATAAAAAACTGCACTAATATAAATATGAAAATAAATAACAAAATTGCCCAGATTCTAAAATATAATTTTTTGAACTTAATAAAACCCTAGAAACATAAAATTAAAATTAAAAACATAATTTTCAGATTTATTAAAGTAAAACCCTGCACGCATTCAATTCACAAAATAACTCAGAACAATTATCAAATAATTTTCAAAAATTCCGAAATTAAATATTAGCCAATTATAATATTTCCTAAACCCTAAAATGGATTAAAAAATGAAAAGCACAAAAGCAACTATTTTTAATCTAATTTCTAACAAACCGGTAAATGAATGGCAACGTAGAATAGAAAATAAATCTGAAAATTTTAATCACACTAAAAACCAAAATATAACTAATCTAAAATTACTAAGACACTCCCAAAAGACTATTCTTTTGGGGAGGAGGTCAACAAAATTTATATTAAAGCTTATAAATTGAAGAATTAAAATTGACAAACTAGAGAAATTAGCGATACCAAATTTATGAAAAATACTTAGCATAATCTATATCTACCATGCAAATTAATATTTATCATCAACACACAAATCAATTTATCCATGAGTTAGACTATACAAGACACCCATTAGTAGATCTTCCTCATTTTTCATTATATTATAGTTTATTTAGGTCTAGCCCTAATATAAACCTTACTAGTTTTGATAACCCTAATACCAGCGCAAGAATTTAATCAAACTAGAGTATTAAGTATTAGAAAAACATCATCTGATACCTTGTAACCATTTTACCAGTAAATTAATTTAATAAAGATCTATAATGATTACCTAATTAAAAGAGATGGGTTTGAACCATCCATAATTAATTAGGGTGATACTTATACCTAAAAGACTATAACGTTTATGTACGAAAGCCTTTTAAACTACCATATGAATTCATATTAAACTAATTAGCATGCATTCTAATTAATCTAGTGTAAATATCATAAATGATAAATACTAATCATTATAGAATCATGAATAAAAATCAACTAGACAATAAAGCATGAAACTTATTTCAAAATAATTCATTAGCGTGGTTTCAAATACATTATACTAAGCACAAGAAAATTACTCACACATATTATAAATAAAATCACAATAATTAACCAATGATTTCATAATTAATAATATAAAAGAGTTCAAACTAACAAAACACCAAAAAAAATAAAAATTGATGGTACTATATTGGAGTGAAAGCAGCGTGATGATGCCGTGAAGATGACATTGATGATCGAACGATGATGATGATGATCCTGATGATGGTGATGATCGATGATGAGAATATGGGTATGATGGAGATGATGTGAGAAGATTGTAGAGGGTTGTTTTTGTAATGATAGGCGTTTGATGGTTGGTAAGGTGTGTTGATGATGGTGAGGTGGTGGCATGATGCTGCTACGTGAGGGAGAATTTTAGGGGGTTTAGGCGTGAGGGTGAGGAGAAGAGGTAGGATTTTTTTATAGTATTATTCTGCTAGGGTTTTCTTCTTTGGACTCCTTCTCTTTCAAGTCTTCTAGTTTCTCTTCAATTAGGAGTAATAATTTGTAACCCTAGCCAAATAAATCATTATGTAAATAATATTTTTCCATAAATTATTATTTTTGGACTGACTTGATAACTTAGCATGTAAAATCCGAACTTCGACGTCTTCTCTTCTACTCTTTATTTTATTAACGCTTAACCTGAAAAATTATAATCTAAAACAAATTAGACGAAATAATATATATAATATAATCAAAATAATTATTAAAACAATACATGATTTATGACTTAATAAATTTCCCCACACCTAGACTTTGGACGTCCTTGTGCAAAGAAATCTAGGACTCGACCTAAAAACTGACACTCTTTCTTATAAAGTTACGCTTAAAATATGAAATTTACACTAGGCATTAGTTTGCTTCAAAAACAATTTTATTCAAAATTAATTAGTTCTCCTTCCAACAAGTGAATAACTACTAAACATCCAACTACCATCAGAGTGTTTCTTCATCAGCATCACAATATTTCTTTAATGAAGTAATAAGAGCAATAATCATTCATCTCTTTTAAGCATGCATATATCGATCAACAGGTCTAAAAAGTATGATAGAAAAATTGAAGTACGATATCGCTATAGAGACAATTACACTAGAAAGAACAACTCATTGAAATTGATTCTAACTTGCCTTGTAATTTTTTTTCTTCTTTTTGTTTTTTTTTCAAACTCCAATTACGCACATATTCGAGGCCCATATAGGGTCTTAGAAATTAAACACTCCCTGTCTCACACTCACCCAAATAGAGGTGCTGGAGCAAATAATTTATTCTCATCATTATTTTTTTATTAACTGTTAGTTTGGTACGAGTCATTGATCAGTCCAAAAGGAGCATGACTCTCCCAATCATGGGTTATTCCATACATAAGGCTTAACTTGAGACCTAAACTTAAGGAAAAAAGGTGCCCAGCTACATATTCCTACCCATGTTAGTAATCTAACCCCCCTTTTTTTTCTTTTTTCTCTTTTTTTAATAAGACAAGAAAAGTCATAATTTTAATGATTTATTCTACTAATTCAATAGTCTCGAAAATGGACTAGGTCATTTATTGCCTCTGAAGTAGCTACATAACATGATCAAATAAGATGGATAATTATAATAGTTACTTATTAAAGAAATATATGAGGATCAATTCAAACTCCTCTAAATGACAGCTAACATGCTCAGAAGTCTTTACTCATAGAAGAATAAACTACAAATAGCTTAAAAAAATTTTAACTAAGAAACCCTAGCATAACCTCATAGTCACGCATTATTTATAAGAAAATCACAATTTTTTTTAAAAAATGAAGACTGCAGGAACGAAATGTAGGACGCACCCCCCACACTTAATTCATGCATTGTCCCTAATACATGCAAAAAGATAGAAATAATGAAGATAATAGAAAAATTAAATGTATACTTCCCTAAAAAACGTCGGGTTGCCTCCCAACTAGCGCCTTTGTTTACTGTCGTTGGCTTGACGCAAATGAGCTCATGGATCCTCTGGTTGGACTAAGCATACCTGATCTCTTTCGTAGAAGTGCTTTAGCCTGTGACCATTTACCTTGAAAATTTTGTTAGTAGCAAAGGACTTAATCTCAACAACACCATGTGGGTAAGTCTTTACTACCATAAAAGGTCCTAGCCATCTAGAGTTCAACTTACCAGGAAAGAATTTCAATTTTGAATTGAATAACAATACTTTTTCACCCCAGCTAAAATTCTTTCCTACTAAGCTTAGCATATGATTCTAATGTGATTTTATGTGAATATAATGTGAGGCTAAGTCTTTTAAGGTCTGCTAAAGTCTACGCTAATGCTTCACTATGATTTCTAAGCACCCTAATAAGTCTATCCTCTTATTCAGATATAAATGCATTAGAGATTATAAGGTCTCATCATCCCCTAAATAAGCATACTTAAGATTTTCAGGCAATGGTGTTAGTTCTAACTTAGAGGGTGAAATGCGTGAGGGTAGCATCTTCGTGTGACTTTCAGGTAATTCTATCTTCCTAGGTCTATCAACTACATGCAATTGCAATAAAGACTCTATGCTGCCCACTAACTCATTATTAATATGGTAAGGCACTTTATGAAACACAAACAGATCCAAACCTTGAGTAAGTACAGTTAACAATTCATCATCATGAGATAGTTCATAAACATCTTGGGACAATTCATCAGTCACATCAAGTGCACACGGATAATTCACATCAGCGGGGAATCTCATAGTATCAAAAATATTGAACTTGATGATTTCACCATCAAATTCCATAGTCAGTGTTCCTGCATGCACATCTATTTTTATCCTAGACATTTTAAGAAATGGTCTACCAAACAATATGGGAACATCATGGCATGCATCACCTATGTCCAGTACATAAAAGTCAGTAGGGAAAACAAGCTCATTGACTTAGACTAAGACATCTTCTAAAACTTCATCTGGGTATGCATTACTACTATCAGTTAACTGAATGACTAAATCAGTTTTCTTTAATTCTCCTAAGTGTAGTTTATCATAAACAAACATAGGCATCACATTGATGGAAGCTCTTAAATCAAGCATAGCTCTATCAAAGGAGAGGCTTCTAATTTTACAAGGAATAGGGAATACACCTGAGTCCTTACATTTAGGGGGAAGCTTTCTTTAGAAAACAGTAGGCACGTTTTCCCCCACACTTACCTTTTCGTTCCCTTTTAGTTTAGATTTTGCAGTATAAAGATCTTTAAGGAACTTAGCATAACGAGGCACCTGCTTTATGGTATCTAGGAGAGGAATGTTGATCTCTACCTTCCTAAATGTTTCTAAGATTTCTTAATTTACCTCATCTGCCTTAGGGGTTTTTTCCTCACAGTCTACTAGGAGAAGGTGGTAATGGCATGTAAGGTTCCTTCTTATCCTCTCCTACTTCCTTAATATTAGAGGTAGTGTCTTAATCTTGGTTAGGTTCAGGTTTGTTGACCTCTATTTCATGCTCTATCTCTCTATTCTTCTTATGTTCCTTCAACTCTTTCCTACTCCTAAGTGCCATGGCACTCACATTTTTTTTCGGGTTCTGGAATGGTTGAGATAGCAACCTATTTTGTATTTGGCCCTGGAGATTGCTAACTATTGTATCAGTAGCAGTTTGTCTCTCCTAGACCTGTTTAAGAGTCATCTCTATACTCTGAAACCTAGTGTCAACCTCCTTTTTCTGGTCATCCATCTTTTTTATGACTTGCTCTAAAAGGAAATTTATTTTATCCTGAGCAGATGGTTAATGTGATGGTTGATCAAAGCCTGGGGAGTTGTTCCTAGGTCCATACCTCAGGTTAGGGTGGTCTCTCCATCCTTCATTATAGGTGTTAGAGTATGGGTCATACTTCCTTTAACCTTGGTTAGAGAACGTAGCATTCAAATCACCCCCTTGAAGTGTACAGCAAGCATCAGTAGCATGCCCCTCTAAATAGTAAATACTACACACCACTGCTTTCTGAACTCCTCCAATGACGAGTTTGTTCAGGATAGCAGTGATCTGAGACAATTGGGTCTCTACAAATGGACCTGAACTAAGCTTATTGACCTTCCTAAATTGGGGTTCCCTAGTTCCAAATTGTTGAGTATTTTGCTACATAATATTAAACAATTCCCTAGCCTGAGCTGGAGTCTTATTAACCAAAGGCCCCTAGTAGTAGCATCTACCATATTTCTATCTATAGGTAATAAACCTTCATAAAAATATTGAATCAATAATTATTTAGAAATTTGATGTTGGGGACAACTAGCACATAATTTGTTAAAATGTTCCCAATACTCATGGAAAGTTTCCCCATTCATTTATTTAATTCCATATATTTCTTTTCTAATGGATCCAATTCTAGATGCAGGAAAATTTTTTTTCTAAAAATGCTTTATGCACCTGGGTCCATGTAGTAAATGTTGCAGGGGGTAAGTAATATAACCAGTCTTCGGCCTTATCCTGAAGTGAAGAAGGAAAGGCTCTCAACTTGATTTGATCCTAGGTGATACCCTCAGATTGCATGGTCGAACATGTAATAATGAACTCATTAATATGGCGATATGGGTCCTCACCAATCAATTCATGAAACTTAGGCAGTAAGTTTAAAAATCCAAGTTCAATTTCAGAGGTCGGTCTAATACAGGATAAGTAATAGACAAAGGTTGAGTTTCTAAATTAGGTGCAGCAAGTTCACATAAAGTAGCCATCTTAACTTTAAAAACTTCATAACTTACCGATTCGGAGCTTACAAATTCAGAATCACTTACTTTACTTTCGAACACATCAAATGTATGCTCCTTTTTCTCTTCGATCATGCGACCACTCCTTAATCTCATAAACTAAAACAACCTATAAAAATAAAATACTAGAGTTAAAACAAAACAATGAAAGTAGTAAAATTAAATAGAAGTAAACTAATGATTTTATTTTCTTTCCGCAGCAATAATGCCAAAATTTGTAGAGCTTGTCGTTGAGTTACAAATTAAATCACTACTTTGATTTATAAATAAGATTTATGGCATAAGGAAGTAGAGACCGATCCCACGAGGAAAGATTATAATAATAAGCTAGTTTAATTCTAATTAAATTTACTACTCTAATTTATTTTACTTTCTATTTATATTACCAAAACAAATCAAATTAAACAGCTAAAAATCTGGGAACAAATACTCAATATTGCCCCTAAATATTCTAAATTTAATTCTTGAAATAAAAATAGTAAATAGCTATCCTTAATAGTCTGAAAAATGAAAACAGAAATAATCAGACAATATTAGACTGAAACTTAAAACAGAAAATAACAAGAGGAAAATTAATATTAAAAATCACAAAACTTAATCTAAATTAATATTCTGCAAGTTTATAAATTTATATCTCCAAAATCATATGTAATTAAATTCAGAAAAATTAAAACAAAAAATTAACTATAGAAACATTAAAACAGAAAATAAAATCTGAAATTAGAGAAATAATAAACTGCACTAACATAAATACGAAAATAAATAAAAAAATTACCCAGGTTCTAGAATATAATTTTTTGGACTTAATAAAACCCTAAAAACATAAAATAAAAATTAAAAACATAATTTTCAGATTTATTAAAGTAAAACCCTACACATATTCAATTCACGAAATAATTCTGAAAAATTATCAAATAATTTCCAAAAATTTCAAAATTAAATAGCTGAAAATTAGAATACTTTCTAAACCCTAATCGGATTAGAACATGAAAAAAATACAAAAGAAACTATTTTTAATCTAATTTCTAACAAACCTGTAAATAAATGGCAAAGTAGAATAGAAAATCAATTTGAAAATTTTAATCATAGTAAAAACCAAAATATAACTAATCTAAAATTACTAAGACACTCCTAAAAGGCTATGTTTTTGGGGGGCTAAACAAAATTTCTATTAAAGCTTATAAATTGAAGAATTAAAATTGACAAACTAGAGAAATTAACTAAAAAGCAAGAAATAATTATCAATGATACTAAATTTATGAAAAATACTTAGCATAATCTATATCCACCATGTAAATTAATATTTATCATCAATATACAAATCGATTTATCCATGAGTTAGAGTGTAGAAGACACCAACCAGCGGATCTACCCCATTTTTCTTTATATTATAGTTTATTTAGATCCAGCCCTAATATAAACTACTAGTTTTGATAACCCTAACACAAGCGCAAGAATTTAATCAAACTAGAGCGTGAACTATTAGAAAAATATCATCTAACGCCTTGTAATCAATTTACCAGCAAATTGATTTAACAAAGATCTATAATGATTACCTAATTAAAAGAGATGGGTTTGAGCCATCCATGATTAATTAGGGTGATACTTATGCCTAAAAGACTACAATGTTTACGTACTAAAACCTTTAAAACTATCATATGAATTAGTATTAAACTAATTAGCATGCATTCTAATTAATCTAGTGTGAATATCATAAACGATAAATACTAATCGTTATAGAATCCTGAATAAAAATCAATTAGATAATAAAGCAAGAAACTTGTTTCAAAATAATTAATTTAGCATGGTTTCAAATAGATTATACTAAGCACAAGGAAATTATTTGCACATATTATAAATAAAATCATAATAATTAACCAAAGATTTCATAATTAATAATATAAAAGAATTCAAACTAACAAAACACAAAAAAAATAAAAATTAATGGTACTATATTGGAGCGGAAGCAGCGTGATGATGCCGTGAAGATGATATTGACGATCAAATGATGATGATGATGATCGGTAATGATCAATGGTGAGAAGATGGATATGATGGAGATGATGTGAGAAAATTGTAGAGGGTTGGTTTTGTGATAGTTAGCGTCTGATGGTTGTTGAGGTGTGCTGATGATGGTGTTTTAGAGGTGGTGGCGTGATGCTGCTACATGAGGGAGAATTTTAGGGGGTTAGGCTTGAGGGCTTTTTTAGAGGAGAAGAAGTGGGGTTTTTTTTTTATAGCATTATTCTACTAAAGTTTTCTTCTTTGAACTCCTCCTCTTCCAAGTCTTCTAGCTTCTCTTCAATTAGAAGTAATAATTTTGTAACTCCAGCCCAAATAAATCATTATGGAAATAATATTTTTTCATAAATTATTATTTTTGGACTGACTTGATAACTTAGCGTGTAAAATCCGAACTTCGACATCTTCTCTTCTGCTCTTTATTTTAGTAATGCCTTTTAACCTGAAAAATATATAAAATAAAGTAAATTAGATGAAATAATATATATAATATAATCAAAATAATTAGTAAAACAATGCATGATTTATGACTTAACATTAGTCCTTATTTGATGGCATCTGATGCCTGATTTGGTTTGATGTGTGCTTGTGTATGTATGGTATATATTATTCATGATTGCATTTGGAGTTACATTGTAGGTTTTAATGTTATGTGGTTAGAAGCATTTTAGAAGTTCATTTAGGTTTCTTTTCATTCCAGATTGCATTTTAGAGCTTCTTTTCATAGTTTTTGCATTTTAGATGAACTAGTTATTAGGAGCATGCATCTTTGAAAAAAAAAGAAGCCAAAAAAAAAATAAATAAATAAATTGAAAAAACAATGAAAAAAAAGAGAAAAAGAGAGAAAAAAAATCCTCTGATACTGATATGTGTAGATTAGGTAGACTTCATTGGTTTATATTGATCCTTTGATTTGCCCAATTGTGCGTAGAAATGTTTGAGAATGAGTTTTCGAAAAGGAGCTTCATGTTTTACTATATGTTGAGTGCGAGTTGATTATCCCATGACTCTTTATATGAATTTTGGCATGTGTTTACTAATAAGCTGGTTATGACCTTGCTAAATGTCCCATGAGACTTTGAGCTTTTAAAGACTAATTTATCAATTTAGTCTCTTGTCAATTCATAAACGACTCTTCCTTGACATCATTTCTCTATAACTTGCTTTGATTCTTATTCAAGATCACATTTCGCATATGTACTTAGACGATATGATTGAGGAATTCTTTGACTTGTTAACCCAAAAGACCAAATAGCCACCTTTTCTATATCTTATATCCCTTGCTAGCCCTTTGAGCTTATATCCATTTTTATTGATTTGAGCCTCTTACTATAGCCTTTGGCCAAATGATTATCTAACCCTTAAACTAAGACTAGAAGAGCGTTTTATCCTTGTGCATCAAGTTTAATTGGAAACTAGTAGGGTGTTTTATAATCTTTTTGGTGGATTTTGTTGTTTGGTAAAGGGATGTGTGTTCTTGTAGTGATATAAGAAACCCCTTGTCTTGTTGTCCAAATATTAGAGAAGATTTGAAATTCTCCATTTATATAAGATTTCTCTTGGCTAACTCTTTGTGAAAAAAAAGAAAAAGGAGAAGAAAAAGAAAAAAATAAGAAAAACAAACAAATAAAGGAAAAAAAAGAGAAGGAATGATAAAAAGAGTGTCGGCCTTGTTTGCACTGCCCAACAAAAAAGTATTTATGACTTTAAACTCTTTATCGCTTCAATTCGGGATGTATTTTGCCGATGAATTGTATTTGTTTAGGGAGAATGTTGCATGATGCATTGAAAACATTCAGCTCTTAGTCTATGGCTTCTACCTCCACATTTCTAAAACATTTGTTCCCCTCTTATCTTTACTCATGGCCCCATTACAACCTTATGAAAGTCCTTATGATTGTCTAATGTGTTTGGTTTTTAGTGATGGCGAATTAAAGCGTCTTGTCAAGCATATGGTAGATATGAGTCTATGGAATGAGAATTGAGGGAACCGTCATATATTTTCAAACACATGAGTGATGAATGCCACATGACTATAGTGAGGTTCCGTTGGCATCCCTAGCTCCATTTGTTTCACATGTTAATATGATTGTATTTGATAATTTGGGAGGAATGATTCAAATTTGACATTGTGGTATATCAAGTGGTTTTCGAAAATTTCATTCCCTAGTATGTTTGCCAAATAATTTTTGCACCTTTTTAGGCTAACTTTGGATCGGCTTTGCCATTGAGATACTACCAATGTCTATCCTGAGGAGGTTTTGAATAATTTTTGGTCTTAGTGTTGCTTGGGGACAAGCAACGATTCAAGCATGGGGGAGTTTGATAAGTGCTAAAAGTGTCTATCTTTTTAGGGTCATTTTGCTGCATTTTTAGGAGAATTATGTGCTCAATGTTAAAATTTATACTCCTATTCGTGGTTTTTGCTTGGGTATTATTCTTTGATGAAATTTGCAAGATTTTGGACCATTTTAACCCAGCATTTGACCTTTATTTGAGTATATGTTGACCGCCCACAGATGCCCCTGAGATACTATACCTGTGGAGTATGAGAAGAGTAGAAAATTCGGTTCCAGCCAAGACCATGACCGGACCGTGGTTGGCTGGTAACTACTAGCGTCTTCATTTTCCTCTATTGTGTGGCTGAGGTTACTTTGATGGCTGCTTAAAAGGGTATGTTTCAGAGCAGAAAAAGGAGATCTTGGTTAGCAACCATAGTCCTACTTTCACATCTTCTTAGTTTGGTTTAGTTTTATTGTAGTTTTCATTGAGATTATAAGGGAGAAGCTTGCTCTTGGAAGCGTGAAGATTTTTGCACAATTCAAGGGCCGCCATTTTTGTAAAGTTTTTCCTCCTTTCGAGTTTGCTTTTAAACTCATGTTTTGGTTGAATTTAAAAACATAAGTGAGTAGTTTTATCTAATCTAGGGTTTCGTTAGCCATAGAATTGTTGTTGGATCCTTTATCCTTGAATTCTTGCACTTATTTCATGTTTGGAATGATTCATGTCCATCTTCAAATTGGAATGTTGTGAGTGTAATTTAGCCAATTTTGCTTGCTTATATTAGGTAGTAGAATGAGGTACTGAAAGGTGAAACTCTGTACTCGATCGACTTGATAGAACTTAATTTAGCAAAACTCGAGAGAGAATTACTTGTTAGAAGGAGACTTAGCATTCACAGATCTTTAACCTAGACTAAAATCAAATACCCTTGAGAGAGTGTTAGTTGAATTTGTTTAGGCAATTTAGTCTGTTTCGAAAGAAAGGATTAAATTCAATTTGATTGCTATTCCTTGAATCATTCTTCCTATAAATAATGCATGCTTAAATCCATGATCCGACTCTTTACTTGGTGAATCAAATTCCTAGATATTTTTCCGTTATTGAATTTTCGACTAGTTAAATAGTTTATTTAAATCGACCATTTGAAAGGATTTGTCACTTAGCGAATTCTAATCGGCTTTTGACTCGATAGATTATTTTGATCCCTAAGAACAATCTTTTAATCTATACTACGACACCCGTGTGCTTGCGGACGTCTCAATCAACTAGAGGAATTCTTCCCAATGGGATTTTTTAAGAGCTCACTCTTAACGTGACTTCATGTTATGAGTTGGAGGACAAGGAAGATGAGGAGGCAGAAAATCCAGGAAAACCTCTAAAAGAGGGCGGTAAGACTCTAACTAGTTTAGAGACGTTACCTATATGTAAAGATTGGAGGCAAATCTTCAATTTGGTGGAAGAGATACATCAACATGCTGCTGTTGCCTTACAACACTCAAAGCTTTATGTTAACAAGGTCAAAAACATTGGTCAATCAATGAAAGATGTTGCTCATTATGCTGCTTGCTACACTGCCATCACTTTTACCAAAGATGACCTACTGCTGGGCTCCAAGCCTTACAACTGCCCTCCGTTCGTCACTGGCTGCATTAGGGAACGAAAAGTTAAACGAATCTTTGTAGTTAGGGGGTCAGCTGTTAACATCATGCTTAAGTCTGCAATGAATGACTTAGGAATCATGATGGAAGAGCTTTCTAAGAGCGGAATGGTGATCCAAGGATTTAGCCTAGAGAGTTAGCGTACGATCGATATGATTCACCTTGAACTGATGATGAGAGACCTATCAACCTCTTCAATCTTTCATGTAATTGACTCTAAGACTTCCTATATAAGCTGTTGCTCGAACGTCCATGGCTTCATGAGAATGGAATTGCAGCTTCGACTTTCCACCAATGTCTCAAGTACTGTCCTGGAGGAGAAGGAAGATCAATGATGATGTCAGAGCATTCACTAAGGCAGAATCACATTTTGCTGATGCTAAATTCTTTGAAGAAGGTTATACACCTAAAGAGATGATGATATCGACAATTTTCTCTACAAGTGAAGGTGACTCAAAAGCTACTAAGGATGCACAGGTGGCAACAGGGCACGATGGTGTGAAACAACAACAACATGACAAAGTGGACGATAAATAAGTTGGTGAAATATAGTCCACTAAAATAGGTTGCAAAACATGTGGCTGCTTTAACAGACTCTATGACACCGGTTTTGAGGTATGCTCCGAAATTCCATCGTAAAGAAGGAGAATTGCACTTCAGTGGAGTTGTAAATGGAGAGGTTGAAGGCAAGATTGTCAGGAAGGCTAACGAGACAAGCTTGGGTGCTCTTAAGGGAAATGCTACATTGCCAACACAAAAGGTGTACCAGCCAAAGGTGAGCAGACACCTTCTCCCTAGGTTTCTCTCTTCTTCTAAGGCTTTCTTGAAAGAGGAGGAGGACTTGCTGTATACATGAACCAAAGAGGATTCGATCCAAATGCATCCAAACTTATGGAAAGAGCAGGTTATGACTTTCAAAATCCTAATGCCTTAGGAAAGGTAATCGAAGCCAAGTTTCATAGTCTTAATGAAACTTAACAAATGATCCAAGAGCAAGGAGGTTCAATATGTGTCTTTAAAGGTAGACTTGGCTACGCACCACTGTAGCCAATCAGAATCTTAGGGTAAAGAAAGAACAAGCAATTGGCAGTCCAACACATCTCCACTGAAGAGAGAGATGAGAGTGAAGAGGAGGATGATCCACCTAGCATGAAGGCTTCTATATTCGATATATTATAGCCATCCAGTTCAGTAAGATGCCCATCTATAGTCGATGTTCTAAACGAACTGAACCTTAGAACTACCAAGGAAACTCCTATAACCCTTGAATCTTAGAACTCCTAAAACCCTCGAGGATGGGGGACAAGCTACAGTCCCACTTAGCGTGCTCAAAATTTGCAAACATAAATTTTGAGCCTAAAATAAATTAGACAAGAAATCCAATAACAACCTGAGTTTTTATATTGATATTGTATATATGAATACATCATAATTGGCCTTTATTAAACTTTCAATCTTTGGATGGCTCGCCCGCAAGGGTCCACCATAGGTCGCCTTTATTAATTTTGACATTTGGATGACTTGCTTGCAAGGGTCCACCATAGGCTGCTTTTATTAATTTTGAACTTTGTATGACTTGCCCATGAGGGTCCACCATAGACCACCTTTATTAATTTTTGACATTTCAATGACTTGCCCGGAAGGGTCTACCATAGGACGCCTTTATTTTTGGAGAGCTAATCAATCCATTTATAAAAATTTGTAGCTTCTTATTTGCCTCACTTTTTCCCTTATTTGCTGCTTATGGTAGCTATCATTGTAACGCAACACTTTTTTTTCTTTTTCATTTTTTTAGGCTTTCTCCATAATTGACCATCTTTTCGGATGAGTCTTATAACAAACAACAGTATTTGTGTATTCGATTGGGCAACAAAGATGTGAAGGAAACAAAAGTGCAGATTTGTAAGTTCATAACTTATTTATGCAAATCAAAATGTTGCAAAGGTCCACCAAGCATCCCTTCTTAGTCAAAAGAAAATTTGAAGACATGAGAAATATTTTTACTATCAAGTTACCTTGATGCCCAAGAAAGTATCCCATCGTGTCAGCTAGTGCATTATGAGACAAACGCTAAACAGAAATCATGGGAGAAGCTCCCATTCTAGGGAGAGTTCTCTTATACCTCTCTCTACTGGGAATGGCTATAGGATGTTCTCATCCGTTGTAGAAACTTGCTAGTTACCAATCATTTATTTGATGTCCTTTGCACGTCACTCTTTATTTATAACAAGTGTCCACATACTGTTCGAGCAATATGCAAGTACTGGTGCCCCAAAACATACATTGAAAGGCGAAGTATCTATTTCTCTAATGGGAATCCATGGCTTCCTCGGGCTTCCGTTGTCAGGTTTTCTCTTTCATGAAGTTGTTTCTCCATCCAAAGAACTTAAGACTAGCCTGGGAAAGAGTTCCACTCATTTATTTGTAGCATACCATATTCTTCAACACCGCTTTGATCACAAACCAATCATAAAGGAATGGATCGCATTTTGGTTCTGTGGACCAATCAAATATCACGCTCCTATGAATAAGGCTGTCGAAGCTAAGTCCCTCCCAACCTTGTATCTTTAACCACCAAAGTTTGTGGATGGAATGAGTCTCATGTTATCTTTGATGAGTTAGGTGTGGCTAAAGGCGAGGGTACAGAGACTTTTCTTGAGGCCTTTCTTTCATGTTGCCTGTGCTTGTTTGTACTTCTATTCCGAGATACTGGTTGAATTCATCTTGGGACTTTCTCAGTAGAACTGAGCATGGAAAGATGCCAAGCACCTTAGGCCATCCTCACAAACATTTTTGGAGGTCTTGGCAAACATTTGTCACTTTGCCATCCTGGAAGAAAAGGAGATCTTATTCAATGACATTTTCTTTATGCTTAGGTAGCTAAATATTTCCGGACATATAACTTTGATGATAATGTCTCATGCAACCTAAGAATGCTAAAGTTCAGTGGCTTTGGGCCGGGCTAAAACATTTCACCTTGACGGAGGACGTGGGCTCATCAGTTCTGGTGGGGGTTTTGGTTGGAGTTCTATTATCAGGCATCAAATCAAGGTGACCCTTATCGATAATGGCCAAATGGCATAGGCTAACTTTGCTTACTTTGCTAGTATTCATTTGAGTTACGTCTGCTACCGTTGCGAAGATAGTTTTATTATGGAGCACTATGCCCCAAATGGTTCAACAAATAATTTAGCTTTTACCAAGACATTCCTACAGACATAGATTTCTCCATCCTTCGGAGTTCAAAGATTATGCTTCGACTTCATCAAGCATGCGTATGCTATGAAACAAATTCCCAAGTGTTGTTTCCTGGTCAATGCCCTTCTCTAGAGAGGAAGTTTACTTCCTGCTTCCAAGAGTGGTGGTCTAAAGTGTTCCTTATTTGATCATGTGCCTATTTTAGAGGGAACTCAAGGAGGAAGAGAGATGATTCTTCTGACCAAACTATTCAAAGGGATGAAGGTCCTTCTGGCTCGAAGCCCAAATTGAAGATCGTTCACTCCGAAAAGCCTTTAAGACCTCCTATTCTGGTCATAGAAAACAACACTTCTCAGACAAAGATCCCATGAATAGGTGCTATCATCTCAGTCACACCTATCTCCGTAATTCCTACCCCGAGTGTTGCTATGCCAGCAAAGGCCCCAGATGAGGTTAGATTTACTCCTGAGCCTTCACCTGCTACAACCTGTATGTGAAAGCTGAAGTCTATTATTGCTTATACTCCTAATAAACAGGGTATGTCAAATGTCTAAGGACGTAAGTTGAATTCTAGGAAGGCCATTTTCCTTCCTCAAGACGGTGCAGAGAATATCATGGACATGTTATATTGCGATCCCAGCCCTACTAAGTGCATGATAATAAACTCTTTTTTTTTTTTGTCGTCTCCTTTGAAATGCTTACCTCAATGGTCCCTGATTTGAGCCCCCTTTTTTCTTTAAAAGGGAGAAAGCAATAATATAAATTTTAAGGAGAAGCTGGCACACGTCCCTTTGCCATAAGGAAGTCATTGTTTCCCCTCAATTGAGCACTTACCATCCCTCGGGCAGGATTTCCTTGCAATGATTTATGCCCCAATGACCTGAGGAGTATTTATTACCCAAATGATGATGATGAAGCCGAGTCCACCCCTTAGCAGATGCTCTAGGAGTGCCTCCTCCACTATGCCCTTTAAGAGCTTCACAAGATGTTTCTATCTTCAACATTAATGCTATCACATAGAGGTTAGCCAAGTTATTCTTGACAAGGTGTTTCGTACTCCTTTTAAGGGGCCTTAAAGGGTGAGTTTGATAGCCTTTACAACCTCATCAATGAAAAAGGAGATGATACAACTCCTTTAAAGAATAAAGTTGAAAGGCTAATCCACCAGGTATGCAACCCCAAAGAACTGCAAAAGAGCTACTCTGACTGAATGACTGCTGAGGTGCGAGAGAGTCGTCCTATAGAGGTTGGCAGTAAACTTAATGAGGCTTCCCATCGGCTGGACGTAGAAAGCACTTGTTACAATGTACATGTGCTCAAGGCTAAGCTGGGGCAAGCGGAATCGAGGCCAAAGAACTACTGTAACAGTTGCAACCCTTAGACGATCAAAAGAAGGACCTCAATTGTCAAGTGGCAGCCAACAAAGATTTGCCTCAAGAGACTGAGCATGAAGTCATCAACTTATAGGGTAAGATTAACACTCTTAATGCCATTGAAGTCATAGACCCAACTACCAAAGCCAGCCTAAAGAAGATTGAAGCTTACGTGAAAGAGTCATTTGAAGATTTGAAGACGTTCCAATGGACACCATAGCTTTTTTTCTGATATAGATTCATTATGTGTTTATTTTTTATGAACTAAGCTTGGTATCGATTCAATGTTGAATGAAAAATTCCAACCCTTTTTTTTCATCTTTTATTGCTGCACAAATGCCTTTGTCAATTTGTCTCGTTATTGAGTCACAACATCAACATGTCAAATCATTTTGCCCTTTGTTCAAAAACAAGTTATCGATAACTTATAATCAGGTAAACCACGAATTAAGTCAAAAAACCCTCCTCATTAAGCATAAATAACTTTATATATATATACATACATACATATATATATATATATATATATATATATATATATATATATATATATATTATATATATGTATATGTATGTATGTATATGTATATATGTATATATATATTTCAAGAAACAAGAACAATTTTCTTTTTTTTTTTTTTTGTTTAGCCATTTACAGCTTATACTTTTACGGGAAAGGAGTAGTATAAAGTTGTTTTTTTTTTTTAACTTGTTTTATTTGCTTTGCATGTGTGAGCAGTTGAGGCTCTTGCTTAGGAGTTACAAGTACCAATACATCAAGGATAGTAAAGCTTTAGGAACTTGCCATTTATAGGCCCTAATCGTAGTCCATGAGTGTTGACCATCTTATAAGTGTCATTTGTGTAGACTTCTTGAACCACATAAAGACCATCCCACCTTGAAGTGAACTTAATTTCAGTCTTTTGTGGAATAATGATTGGTCTTCTTACCACAAGCACTTGATCTCCTACCTGAAAGTGAACGTGGTCGTACCTTTTTGTTGAATGCTCATGATAATCGAGCTTGATAGCATTCTAAATTTTGTTGCACTCGAAGTCTTTTTTCATCGAGCACCTGGAGCTCAACCAAGTGAAGCTTATGATTTTCATCTTTAGTTAAGTCTTCTTGTATGGAAATGGGGAGTGAAGGGATTTGAAGCTCGAAAGGCAATATCACTTCAAGCCCATACACAAGTGCAAAAGGAGTCAATTGAGTTGGCGTCTTGTATATGGTTCTGTATGCCCAAAGAGCCTCTCCCAACCTTCCATACCAATCCTGCTTTGACTTTGCCACCACTTTGCTTAATAACTTGTGAAGCTTCTTATTGAAAGTCTTTGCTAAACCATTTACAGGTGCATTATACATTGAAGGTTTGTGCTGAACAAACTTAAACTTTCCATAGAGGTCAGTCACAAGCTTGTTGACAAATGTTTTGCCATTATCGATGATAATGTATCGAGGTACACTATATTGGTAGATGATGTGTGTTCAAATAAAATCAAGGACATTCTCTTTTTTGACTTCTCTTAGCGGAATTGCTTCCATCTATTTAGAAAAGTAGTCTGATGCTACCAAAATGTATGAGTGGCCAGCCGAAGACTTCAGAGTGATAGGTCCCACAACATTAAGCCCCCAAGCTTCAAATGGCCAAGATGCCATAGTTGGATAGAGTGGTTCATGAGGTTGATGAATAAAATTGGGATAAAACCGACAAGGCTCGCACCTCTTTGCATAGTCAATGCAATCTTGCGGTATGGTTTGTGTTATGGGGAAATTTTTTGGCTACTTTTCTCTCATGTTTCCACCGTGCGATAGTCAAGTCCATGACTCAACTTAACCTACTCAAAACCATATTAGACATTGCAAGAATAAAGCAAGCACACACAGACAACAAGGCAATTCCGTCAACCAATGCTTCTTTTATTAATAATAAGACTTTTAGGTACAAGACACCTCAACTCAGGTGATCCCTTTAAACTTTCGGGTTACACTTGCCGGACAATCCGAGAGGATTTGGATGTACTAAGATGTATCAAGATGTGTCCACCCTAAGGGGGAGGCATGGCTATTCATAGAAGAAATAGGCAAGGACAACCCCCACTGCCTGGGCAAGGATCGTGTCTTTTCCCCAAGTGATGCATCCGTTGGCCAAGCGTTGCATCCTTTTACGAAGCCTTGCCTTAGTTGGGCATCCACATGCCTTCTCTCTTTATAATAGCCGTGTCTTGCCCTTTGAAACACTGCTAGTGAGGAGATGTGTCTTTTGACACATCTAACTGCCAAGAGTAACCGCCCAAGGTAACCGCCACTTCTCAAAGGACATGTCTCTTCAGATAGCCATGCCCAGCGGCTGCCAGCGTGAGGAGGCGCCTACCTGGGCAAGGTACCTATCCACACAAAGGTGCTTGGGAATAAGGTGTCTGTCTAGGACATGGTGCCCAACGAGCAGACGCGCCTCTTGGATAGCGTCTATTCACGTTAGCTCCTGCCTAGGTAGGCCGCTTGCCCATCTGGGCCGTGTGCCTAGCTGCCACCACTGGGAGCTACAGCTGTATAGCTAGGAACTTCCGTGAGCTGCCCAGTAAGCTCATTACTAGTTTTTCAAGCTAAGTGTCACACCTAGCTGAGTCCCGTTTAGCTTGTTTAGCTCATTTAGCTCAGTCCACCCTTAGTCGAGCCAGTTTAAGCCTACCCGAGGCTTAGCTATGACTTGCCATGTCATAACTTATCGAAACGATCGATATAGCTTACGGCACCATTTGTGAGCTAAGTCTAACCAAACATGAACATAGACAAAAGGTCACCACCCTCGTCTTTTTGAGCAATCCAACTTAGATATGCCATGTACGTGCCTTGGTCAACCCCAAGAGTACATCTAGCATAATTCACACCAACATGGCACTGGATGTTATCGAACAACAACCGGGCTATAGGCATGCCAAGCACCACCATGGTGCTTGGTGTCGTCGTACAACACCATAGTCATTTATTTATGGTCGAGGACAATGTCCATCTGTTGTCTAGTCGAGGAATCCACCTCCACATTGCCCCATGTGACCTAATTGTAACCACGGGGCTGTCCTGCATGACCCTGTCATGACTAAGGGACTGTTCCATGCGACCCCGTCATGACTAAGGGGCATTGCTAATCACATTGGCCAGTTGGGCACATGAGTGACTAAGGGGCAATCTAACTCGATACTTGTCAAGACCTAGCCAAGATAAGCTAAGTGGCATGCCAAGTCACAATCAACTCGCGAGGGATGTTACAAACCACCCCCACCAGAAGAACTTGATGCCCTTGTTAAGTAATCCCGAATATGCTCCTCAAATTGCCATAGGTTCACATCCCCTCCCATGTAGCCTCATCCTCAAATTGTCCCTGCCATTGGACTAAATACTCAACCCTTCGGTTTTTCTTACTTTGACCCTTCATCCTTCTATCAAGGATCCTTTCCATGTCCTTGTCAAATTGCTTATGGATTGTGGGAGGATTTCTTTGCATCGGTGGATGAAGTCCTTCCAGGTAAGTAAAATAGGGCTTGAGAAAACTCACATGAAAAGTAGAGTGTACCTTTAACCGTTCAGGCAACTCAAGGTGATAGGCCACCCAACCTACCCATTGAAGCACCTTAAAGGGTCCATCATATTTCACGATCAAAGACCACTGCATATCCTTATTGCTGATCCGTTTTTAGATCTGGGGAGTGACTTTTAAGAAAATTTGATCTGCTACATCAAACTCAAGAGGCCTCCTCTTGATGTTCGCATACTTCTTTATACGACGAGCAGCCTTTTCCAGGCTATCCTTTGCTTCCTCCAACATTTCTTACCTATTCAAAACAAAGTGTGCACACCTGGGCAAATGAGACCGTCCTTATTTTGTTTAGCAACCTTATGCGCAGTTAACAGTTGCCATCCCATTGCTAACTCAAAAAGACTATAACCAATAGCGCTGCTCTTCTGCAAATTATAACAGAATTGGGCGATATCCAAGAGTTCGAACCAATTCTTTTAAGAAGTTGTCACATACTAACATAAGTACTGCTCAAGTATACAGTTAATCCTCTCCGTCTATCCGTCAGTCTTGAGGTGGTTAGCTATGGAAAATTTCAGCTCGGATCCCATTAAGTTGAGAAGTACTACCCAAAATTGACCTGTGAAGCGAGTGTCACAATCATTGGCAATGTCTTCGAGCATGCCGAAGTAATTGACCACATGATTGTGAAATGAGTTAGCCACTTCCTTAGCAGGACAAACACCTGGTGTTACCACAAACACCGCATACTTGGAGAAGCAATCAACGACGACTATGATCAGCTTACACCCATTCGCACTTGGAATCCCAAGATGAAGTCCATAGAGGCTAATTACCAAGGCCTATCCGGAGTCAGCAGAGGTTGTACGAGTCCCACCTCCTTCCTCCTCTCGGCTTTGTCAAGTTGACAAACCAAGCACGACTTTACCTAGGCCTCGACTTCCTGTTCCATCTTAGGCTAGTAATAGCTTTTAGCTAATAAGGCTAAGGTTTATTCCCTCCCTGGATGGCCAACCCATTTGGCATCATGAACTTCTCACAGAAGTTAATGCCGTAATTGTCTAGTGGGCACGTAAAGTCTTTGACCTTATGCAAACAACAAGTAATTTTCCAACTAGCACTGTCGCATGGTACCGTTAAGCACTTGTTTCTGCAAATGCTGATATGCTACATCATCCTTGGACTGTTTGAGCACCCTGGCTATGAAGTCAATCTCAATTGTAGACAGTGAGGCTAACATCGTTGTCACCGAAGCTATCATTTTTCGACTAATGGCATCCGGGACCAAGTTATGCCTCATAAGTTTATTCTCCCACACGAAGTCATATTCCAGGAGAAATTCTTGCCAATGAGATTGCTTAGGAGATAGCCCTTTCTGGCTTGGAAAGTAAGCGTTGGCCACATTGTCCATTTTTACGGCGAATTTCGAACCTAGTAAGTAATGTCTCCATACCCGTAGACAATGGACTACGACTAACATTTCCTTCTCATGGGTCGAATGTCTCAATTCGGCCCCATGAAGTTTCCTTCCTTCGAATGCAATAGGGTGTCCTTCCTGGACCAGCACCCTGCCAATCGCTTTATCAGAGGTGTTGATATGCACTTCGAAAGGTTTATCGAATTTCGGTAATCGTAAGATCGGTTCCGAGGCCACCGTGGCCTTAAGTTCCTCAAATGCCTCATGAGAATGGGCAACCCATATCCACTTTTGATCCTTTTTTAGGAGATCTGTTAAGGAGGCGATCCTCCTAGAGTGCCTTAAATGAATTTCTAGTAGTAGTTAGCCAACCCAAGGAAAGATCTTAACTCATAAATTGAGTTTTGTGTTGGCCAATCCAAGAGTGCCTTTACCGTTGTTTCGTCCATTCTCATAAGACCGCTACTAATCTTGTGTCTAAGGAACATTATCTCAATTTGTCCAAATTCATGCATTTCCTTTTTAACGAACAACTCATGTTGTTTCAGTCTCTAGAAGACTTTCCTTATGTGGTTAATCTGATCCTCAAGTGATGTAGAGTATATCACAATATCGTCAATATACACTATGCAGAAATCATTAAGGTACTCATAAAGAACAGCATTTTATTCATTTTTCGAAGGTGCTCGAGGTTTTATTTAACCTTACAGAATTACAAAGAGCATAATCAAAACTATATCTAAGATTACATAAAAGAATTCAAGACACTTGCCCTTGGTAACTCTCACTTACTCAAGGGGACTGCTTTCACAAAGCATGTGGACTTCTCATCCCTGATTAAGATTTCTCCAAGGTGGGGCATCACTGCAACCTTGGCTTGCTTTACGAATTTATTTCCAAGGACGACATCAAAATCATCCAAGAGGACTACCACGAAGTCCACATCTTTCATCTAGCAGTCAATCTATAGGGTAGCACCTTTGGCTTCCCCACGGGCACTTAACACCTCAGCGTTAATAGTCTTCGCCGTAGAGTCGGAAGGAGAAAGGTGTAAGCCAAATCTCTTTGCCGTCTCTATCTTGATGAAATTTTGAGTGCCTCTGGAGTCCACCAAAGCCATCATAGGGTTTCTGTTCATGCTATAGCGGACATACATTAAACCCTTACAAAACTCGGTCTTCTCGACCTCGTCCACTATGGCATTTAGCCTTTGCATAGGGTTAATCCTTATTGGGATGATCTCCTGGTTGGGTTCACCTTCGTTGCTCTACTCTACCATGGAAGAAACTTGGTGTTTCTTTGCACATTGCCGACCTAAGTGTGGACCATGGAAAATAAAGCAACCATCATTTTGGTGAGGTTTCTTAGTAGGATAGTTCTCCGAATTCCCTTTTCCCGTGCCCTTCTTAGCATCGGACTTGTCTTGCTTCCTCTTTTACTTTCCTGGGACTAGCTTTTTACTCTTGTTGTCCTTAGTCTTTGTATTTTCTTGTGGGGGTTCGAAGTCCATAAGAGACTCGACCGTGGTAATTGCCAAAGGTAAGTCTAACACTCATTGGTTACACAATCATTTTATGCCCAAGGCTGAAGGGTACTGACAAAGTTAAAAAGTTTGTCCTCATCAGACATACCTTCGATATCTAGCAAAAGTGAAGAGAACATCTTCACATAGTGGAAAATGCCCATGAGGTATGATGAGGAAGGAATTGATTTCTCATCTCCTTCTTCATCCCCTCCCAAGTGGAAATTGCATCGTGGCCTGACTCTTTGTCGTCTTCGGTCCGTGTCCTCTACCACATCTTAGCGTCACTGCTAAGAACCATAGTGGCGATAACCACCTTGTCCTTCTCACCAACACGGGCTGCCTGAAAGTAACACTGGAGATCCTAGATAAAGTTCTCAAGGGCCTTCGCATCCCTTGAACTATCAAAAGGCTTCGGGTCAAGGATCTTGAATCGTAGCTAATTCTCCCCTGATCCGCTTTCCATTTTCTCCCTCAAGGGCTTAAATTCATCCGTGATATTTCTCACATAAGGAGAATCCTCGACATCACTATCTGCTCTCGAGGGTCCCTTGTCTTTCTTCAACAAAGTCACAATCATTTTGTTCATCTCTTGAACTTGGCCAGCTAGTGTGGACAAACCGCCAAGGACAGTATATCCTTGTGCCACTTCAAGATCGTTAGTTACACCTAAAAGTTCCTTAACTATAGAGAGGTGTGTTAAAGTCTTAGGCACTTTGTGTGCCATTTTTATAAAAAACATAGAGCCAAACTGGGCTCTGATACCTGCTGTCACGGGGAAATTTTTCGGCTACTTTTCGCTAGGGTTCCTACTATGCAACAGTCAAGTCCATGACTTAATTTAGCCTACTCAAAACCCAATCAGACATTGCGAGAATAAAGCAAGCACAGACAAAGACAACAAAATGGCCAATGCTTCTTTTATTAATAATGGGATTTTTGGGTACAAGACGCCTCGACTCAAGTGATCCCTGTTAACTATCAGGTTACACTTGCCTAGCCGAGTACACCACAATCCGTGAGGATTTGGACATGCCAAGATGTATCAAGATGTGTCCACCACAAGGGGCATGGCTATTTATAGAAGAAATGGGTAGGGATAACCCCCACTACCTAGGCAAGGATTATGTCTTTTCACCGAGCATTGCGTCCTTCCGCAAAGCCTTGCCTTAGTTGGGTGTGCACATGCCTCCTCTCTTTATAACAGCAGTGTCTTATCCTCTTGAAACATTGCTAGTGAGGAGATGTGTCTTCTGACACATCCAACTGCCAGGTAACCGCCCGGAGTAACCGCCCATAGAAACCACCATGTCCCAAAGGACATGTCTCTTCGGACAACCTTGTCCAGCGGCTGCCAGAGTAGGGAGGCGCCTTTAAAATAGGTGCACCTGCTAAGCACATCGCCTGTCCAGGATAAAGCCCCCAGTGAGCAGATGCATCCCCTGGACAGCGTCTGTTCACATTGGTGCGGGTGTAGGCAGGCCGCTTGCCCAGCTAGGCTGCGTGCCTAGCTGGGAGGCCCCATAAGCTGCCCCGCTAGCTCACTGCTAGTTTCCCCAGCTAAGTGCCATACCTAGTTGGGTCACGTTTAGCTCGTTTAGCTATGTCCACCTTCAGCCAAGCTAGTTTAAGCCTACTCAAGACTTAGCTATGGCTTGCCATGTTATAGCCTACCGAAACTATTGGTATAGCTTACAGAATGATCCGTAAGCTAAGTCCAACCAAACGTGGATATAGACAAAGGGTCACCACGCTCGTCTTTCTAGCAATCCAACTCGGATATGGCATGTATGTGCCTTGGTCCACTCCAAGAGTACATCCAGCATAATTTGCACCACTATAGCGCTGGATGTTATCACACAACACCCGGGCTATAGGCATGCCTAGGGATGGCAACGGGGCGGGGTTTCCCCGACCCCGTCGGGGCCCCGCCCCGCAGCGGGGAAAATTCCCCGGACCCGCCGGGGACGGGGGAAAATTCCTCCCCCGGCTGCGGGGACGGGGGCGGGGCGGGGGAAAATTCCCCCCATCCCCGGACCCGCTCCCCGTTGGGGAAATATACCCGTCCCCGAACCCGTTTCCCCGCCCGGAAATTAATTAAAATTACATATATATATATCCTTAATTTATTAGTTTAATTTCTCTTTTTTGTTTAGGGCTTATTGTTTTATTATTTTTATATTGGGCTCGTAATTTTCACTGTAATTGGGCTTGCATTTTGTGTAATCTCGTCACTAAAATTCGGGGAAGCGGGGCCCCGGCGGGGAACGGGGTCCCCGACGGGGCGGGGACGGGGGGAAAATAATCCCCGACAGCGGGGGCAGGGGCGGGGGCGGGGGACGGGGTGTTGAGCGGGGACGGGGGCGGGGGAATATTCCCCCGTCCCCACCCCGCCCCGTTGCCATCCCTAGGCATGCCTAGCACCACCATGGTTGTAGAGCTTGTAGTAGAACTACAAATTAAACTACAACTTTGATTTATAAGTAATATTTATAGCATAGAAAAGTAGGGATCGATGCCACGAGGAAAGATTATGATAATAAGCTAGTTTAATTCTAAATGATTTTACTACTCTAATTTACTATAACTTCTCTTTATTTTACTAAAATAAATCAAATTTAATAAGTAAAAATCTAGAAAAATAATTGATATTGCTCCTAAATATTCTAAATTTAATTCTGAAATTAAAACAGTAAATAGCTATCCTAAATAATTTGAAAAATAAAAACAGAAATAATAACACAATATTAGACTGAAAATTAAAACAGAAAATAACAAGCAGAAAATTAATATTACAAATTACAAAAAGTAATCCAAATTAATATTCTGCAATTTTATAACTTTATAATTCCAAAATTATAAGTAATTAAATTTAGAAAAAATTAAAACAGAAAATTAACTACAGAAAATTAAAACAGAAAATAAAAATTGAAATTAGAGAAAGAATAAACTGCACTAATATAAATATGAAAATAAATAATAAAAATTCCCATATTTTAGGGTATAATTTATTGGACTTAACAAAACCCTAAAAACATAAATTAAAAATTAAAAATATAATTTTTAGATTTATTAAAATAAAAACCTGCACATATCCAATTCACGAAATAATTCTTAAAAATTACCAAATAATTTCCAAAACTTCTGAAATTAAATAGAGGCAGAATAGGATACTATATAAACATTAAAATGGACTAAAACATGAAAAAACATAAAAGGGACTATTTTTAACCTAATTTTTAACAAATCGGTAAATAAATGACAAAACAGAATAGAAATTAAATCTGAAAATATAACCATACTAAAGATCAAAATCTAACTGATCTAATATTACTAAGACACTTCTGAAAGACTACTCTTTTGGGGGGGGGACGAAATCTATATTAAAGCTTATAAATTGAAGAATTAAAATTGATATACTAGAGAAATTAACTAAAAAGCAAGAAATAATTATCAATACCAAATTTATGAAAAACACTTAGCATAATCTATATCCACCATGTAAATTAATATTTATCATCAACACAGAAATCGATTTATCCATGAGTTAGACTGTAGAAGATACCCACCAACGGATCTTCCCTATTTTTCCTTATATTATAATTTATTTAGGTCTAGCTCTAATATAAACTCTACTAGTCATGATAACCCTAATACTAGCGCAAGAATTTAATCAAACTAGAGCATTAAGTATTAGAAAAAGATTATCTAATGCCTTATAATCAATTTACAAATAAATTGATTTAAGAAAGATTTAGAATGATTATCTAATTAAAAGAGTTGGGTTTGAGTCATTCATGATCAATTAGGGTGATACTAATACCTAAAAGACTATAACTTTTACGTATTAAAGCCTTTTAAACTATCATATGAATTCGGTTTAAACTAATTAGCATGCATTCCAATTAATCTAACGTGAATATCATAAACGATAAATATTAATCGTTATAGAATCATGAATAAAAATCAACTAGACAATAAAGCCTAAAACTTGTTTCAAAATAATTAATTTAGCATGCTTCAAATAGATTATGCTAAGTACAAGAAAATTACTCACTCATATTAAAAATAAAATTACATAATTTACCCAAAAAATTCATGTTTAATAACAACTAAACTAATAAAATAAAAAGGAAAAAACAAAATAAAAACAATATTACTTGAGGAGAAGGTGAGAGCTGTTTATGGCTGATGATCGATTGTAATGGTGATGATTTGTGAATTAGGCATGGAGATGAATGGTGATGGTGTGGGGATGTGATGATAAAGAAGATGTTGGTGGAGACAATGTGTGAGGTAGAGAAATCTAATGGGGTTTGATGGAGTGCTGATGAGGGAGACACGTGATGATCTATGATGGAGGTGAGGGTGGTGTGTGAGGTGTGTTTTTTTTATAATATTAGGATTTTCTTCTTTGGACTCCTTCCCTTCCAATTCTTCTAATATCTCTTCAATTAGGAGTGGTACTCCAAGCCCAAATAAATCCTTATGAAAATATTATTTTTTATAATTTATTATTTTTTTGGGGATCGACTTGATAAATTTGCTTGTAGAATCTTTCAGTAAATAAAACCCGAACTTCGATGTCTTCTCTTCTCCTCTTTATTTTATTAACGCTTAACCTGAAAAATATATAAAATAAAGTAAATTAGACGAAATAATATGTATAATATAATCAAAATAATTATTAAAACAATATATGTTTTATGACTTAACAATGGTGCTTAGTGGCGTCACACAACACTATAGTCATTTATTCATGCCCTGGGACAACATCCAACCGTTGTCCAGTCAAGAATCCACCTCGAATTGCCCTGTTTGACCCAGTCACAACCAGGGGGCTATCCTGCGTGACCCCGTCATGACCAAGGGATTATCTCGCGTGAACCCCGTCACGACCAAGGGGCATTGACAATCGTATTGGTCAGTTATGTGCATGAGTGACTAAGGGGAAATCCAACCCCGTACTTGTCAAGTTTCGGTCAAGACAAGCTATGTAACATGCCAAGCTACGATCGACCAGCGAGGGATCTTATAGTAGGCCAATAGTAATCCACCCTCTTGATTTGATCATATAATTTGGGCCATGCCTGGTGTGCACTGTATATTTCTCAATGTGCTTTCTCCATTATTTGTCTTGCCTCTTCGTTACCCAAGCATTACAACCAAATGTCGAGGATAGAATGCTGATGAAGAGCCCCATTGAATTTAAGGAAGCGGAGAGCTCTATGTTGACTTTCAGTCTTATGCTTTCGATCATTAGGGAGCTTCTCATACTGCAAGTAATCAATGAGCGGTTGATGCCAATCTTCTTCATTTATTCTTGAGCACTAATTGTATTGAAGTCTTCCTCAAACTCTTCATCAAGGGGTGCACCGACCCATTCATTACAGATGGGGACGTTCATGATTTCTTCTGCCCTTAATGCCAAAGTGGCTACAAAATTTGCAAGTGCATCAGCCGTTTTATTGGCATTCCTAGGAACATGCTCTAACTTGATGGTTCCAAGCTTGCATAACAATGACGAGGTGCACTTATAGTATGAAATGAGATAGTCCTTTTTAACTTCATACTCTTTGAGGAGTTGTTTGATAACCAATTATGAGTCACCATAGATGTCAAGGTTTTTGATTCCCATTTCTATAGCCATTTGAAGGCCCAAGTTTAACACCTAATACTCATCCATGTTATTTGAACACAATTGGGTTAGCATGAATGAATAGGTGAGGACATGCTTTTTAGGGGAGATAAACACTACACTAGAACCTGCTCTATCGTTTCTCATAGATCTGTCGAGGTATATTTCCCAAGGTAGGGGAATATCAACAAAGAATACATCCTCACTTGGTATGTCATCGTTTAGCTCCAACTCATCTGAAATTGGGTTATCTACCAAGAAATCTGCTAACGCTTACCCTTTGACTGTCTTCTATGGTATATAGATAAGATCATGCTGCTTCAAGATCATAGTCCACTTCGCAAGTCACCCACTGACCACATACGCAGTATACGCCTGCATGTAATGTCTTAGTTTTTGAATGGCAAATACGAGTGATGAGTTGATCTTTTTTATGGGAGAACACTTTAATATAGCCTCAACCAACGTATGACTGAAGTAGTACAGAGCCACTTCTTTTCCTTATTCTTTTGAACACATAATTCTTTGAATGACTATTCTTGAGCCACAATGTAAAGTGTAAGAGGCTTACCAAGAATTAGTGCTCCCAACATTGGAGGATTTGATACATACTTCTTAATTTTATCGAAAGCTTTGTGACATGACTCGTCCCATTCAAAAGGTGCTCCTTTTTTTGTGAGGTGGCTAAAGGGATGACAACGACCAACGAGATTCGATATGAACCTTCAAATGTATGCCCAATGACCTTGAAGAACATAAAGGCCTTTGAGATTCTTAGGCTCTGGCATCTCTGGATTGCTTTGATCTTAGATTGGTTAATCTCTATCCCCCAATAACGAACTATAAAACCCAAGAACTTTCCAGAAGTGACACCAAATGCACATTTGAATGGGTTCATCTTCAGTCGACAGTTTCACAGTCGTTCAACGACCCTACGAAGATCTTGAATGTGGTCTGACTTTCTTTTGGATTTAACCACTAAGTCATTGACGTAACACTCAACTGTATTGCGGAGCATTTCATTAAAAATTTTTTTCATTACCCCTTGATATGTTGCCCCTGCATTCTTTAGATCGAAAGACATCACTTTATAACTGAAGATGCCTTTGGGTGTGTGGAAGGCTGTTGTCTCCTTGTCTTCCGGTGCTATTTGGATTTGGTTATACTTCGCAGTACAATCCATGAATGATACGGCCTCGTGTCCTATAGTCAAATCGATCATGAGCCTAGTGATGAGCAGTGGGAAGTCATCTTTCAGACATGCTTCATTGAGATCGCAGAAGTCTACAAAGATTTGAAGTTGTCCATTTTTCTTTTTTAAGGGGACAACGTTCGCGATCCAGGTTGGATACCTTACCTCCCGAATGAACAATGCTTCAATGAGTTTATTGACTTCTTTTTTAATTTCAGGTACCAACTTAGACAAAAATGCCATTAGGGCTACTTTTTTGGAGAAACACCTTTTTTTTTTGGATAGGCGATGGATTGCAACTTTTGGATTAAGCCCTGACATTTGCTTGTAACTCCATGCGAACACATTGTTATATTCTGAGAGGAGATCGAAGTACTGATTTTCTTCATCGAGTGTCAGTAATGAACTTATATAAATAGGGCAAGGTTCCTCGGCAGTTCTAAAATTCGATCCTTTATATGATCGACTGTAGCTTGCCCCCATCCTCAAGGATTTTAGGAGTTTCTGCAAGCTCTATCTATGAATCTGAATCCTTGCATTCTTGAAGTATGATATGATGAGAAGAAGCCACCTCATTTTTCCCTTCCTCCTTATTAGAGTCAGAGTTACTTTGCTGACCGGTGAAGATCACAGTTTATCTTTTCACTCTTGTTAAACGTTTTATCTTGATGTCCTAGGTTAAAAATTGCTTCATTCATAAAGGGATAGAATTGTACCATATTTGTATCACCTAGACCAATGAATATAGAACTTTTGAGCTCCTAGGATGGCGCTTTCGAGGGCTCTGTTCCCTTCTTGATCCTATTGAACACTTAAGGCTTTGGTCGTGCCACAATTTTTATCAAGACAGATGGACGTCTTATTGAATTGGACAGTTATTATCTATCGAATATAGAAGTCCTCGTGATAGGTGGATTATCCTCCTCTTCACTCCCATCTATCTGTTAAGCGGAGATTTGTTGAACTACCAACTACTTGTTCTTTTATCGCCTTGAGATTCTGATTGGCTGTAGTGGCAAGTAGCCAAATTCGGCTTTAGAGACACCTACTGAACCTCCTTGCTCTTGGATCATTTGTTGATTTTCGTTAAGACCATGAGGCTTCGCTTTGATTACCTTTCCTAAGTAGTTGGATTTTGAAAGTCATAACCGGTTCTTTTCATAAGCTTGTATGCATTTGGATCGAATCCATATTTGGTCTGTGCATAGAGGAAGTCCTCTTTCTCTTTCAATAAAGCTTTAGAAGAAGGGATAAACCCAAGGAGAGGGTGTCTACTCACCTTTGGCTAGTATAGCATCGTGTTAGCAACATAACATTTTCCTTAAAGGTGCACAAGCTTGCCTAGTTAGCCTTCCTAACAATCTTACCTTCAGCCTCTCCATTTACAACTCTATTGGAGGGTGATTCTCCTTCCTTATGACAGAATTTCGAAACATACCTTAAAACTGGTGTCATGGAGGTTGTTAAAGCACACACTTGTTTTGCAACCTGCTCAGCGGACTATATTTCACCAACTTGTTTATCGTCCTCTTTGTCATGTTATTGTTTCACACCATTGTGCTCTGTTGCCATCTGTGCATCCTTAGTAGCTTTTGAGTCACCTTTACCTATAGAGGAACTTGTTGATATCATCGTCTCTTTAGGTGTACAACATTCTGTAAAGAATTTAGCATCGATAAAATGTGACTCTACCCCAGTGAATGGTCTGACATCACCATTGATCCTCCTTTCTCCTCTATGATAGTACTTGAGACATTGGTGGAGAGTCGAAGCTACTATTCCATACTCATGAAGCCATGGGCGTCTGAGCAGCAGCTTGTATAAAGTCTTAGAGTCAATTACATGGAAGGTTGAAGATGTTGATAGGTCCTCCATCATCAGTTCAAGGCGAATCATGCTGATCGTACGCTGACTCTCTAGGCTAAATTCTTGGATTGCTATTCAGCTCTTAGAAAGCTTTTCCATCGTGATTCTTAAGTCATTCATTGTAGATTTAGGCATGATGCCAACAGTTGACACTCTATCTTCAAGTTCGACTTGTTGTAACCTGATGTAGTTAGTGACGAATAGAGGGTGGTTGTGCGGCTTAGAGCCCAGCAGCATCGGTAAAAGAAATGAAATGGTGGTGTTGCAAGCAGCATAACGAGAAACATCTTTCATTGATTGACCAACATTTTGACCTTATCAAGGTAAAGCTTTGGGCGCTGTAAGGCAACAACAACATAATGATGTATCTCTTCTAGTAAATTAAAGATTTGCTCCAATCCCTCCATATCAATAAAGTCTCTAAAATAGTTAGTCTTATCGTCATCTTTTGGAGGTTTCCTCTACTTTTCTTCCACCTTATCTTTCTCGTCTTCTAGATCAAAACATGAAGTCATGTTAACAGTGAGCCTCTCAAAAAATCCTGCTAGGAAAAATTCCTCCAGTGACAGAGAAATAAGCGGCTCCTACTCGGTAGATCGAGAGGCTGAATTTCCTATCTCTTGTTTGTTTTCTTCCTTCCTTTTTGCACATTGAGGATTCTTCTTCCTACCTTGTCTTTTCCTTTGACAAAGGGGTGGTGCCTAAGCTTGTTTTTGGATTCCATGGCCTCTTTCGAGTGACAAGTGTCCATCCCTCTTTGTCCTCAACTGGAGTAAAATTAGTCTCCACCACCAATCCCTGAACCATTAAAGGGACAACGATGGGTTCTAAGCTTCCAAAACTAAATGGTGAATAGTTCTGCCTGTGAGAGGCAATTACGCAACTCTTCCTTTGCTCATGACACCGAGTAGGCCTTTGCTGCCATGATAGATAGAGTGCCCCACCTTAGCAGAGATATGATTGGTCCTGATGGAGTCTTTTAAGCCAAATCTGATCCTCCCATCTCGAGCTAACTGCAAAATACATTCGTTCAACGTAATGCACATCTCGAGAGGATGGCTAATGACTTGATGATATCGATAGTGCTTTGGATCAGTAATGCTTCCAGCCTCTTCACGTCGCTTTGGTGTGAAAATTGGAAACACAAATTTTAGTCTAAAATAAATTAGGCTCAAAATTTGTCCTTACAAATTTTTGGCGCGTATGGTGGGACATCTCTACCTCTTATCTCTTCTGAAAAGTACAAACTTTATATTCCATCATGATGACATGGCCCTTAAGAATGCTGTCACTTAATCTTCAAGGAAATTTATTCGACCCACATCTCATCGACAACCGCTAGCATTGCATCTGGCAGGATTATGACTAGAAGTATGGAAAAAGCTATTGCCACAGTTGCCATAGGGCAATCAGTTCTGACTGCACCATTGTAGTCACATCAAATTCAAAATTTCAACTCTAAGATGTCTGATGGAGTTAATCAAGTTACTTCTCTTCCTTTGAAGCAAAAGTATGTTGCCGACCTCAACATACCGTAAATGATTGCTCGTAGGATGGATGAACTTTAAACTCATATTAACCCTGCCTTCTAGCCCTTTGGTTTGGAAAATGGTGGTTATTTGGGTAGTGATTCCTCTTTGATATCATCAAAGAAATCACTCTCTTATAATGTTGAAGCTGAATCCTTTGACACTATCATCATGCAAGTTATGGTGACAAAGGTTGCCAACTTTCACGAACAACTGCCAGGCATGAAGGCTACGTTGGATCGACTCTCTAAGGAGAGTACAGAAAAGATGTCTAAATCAAGCGTTAGAACAAGTAGATTATTGAGTTGACAAAGAAGATGGAGAAGAAGTCATTTAAAGCTTCTAATAAAGGCCCAGGTGATAAAGATTCTGACAAGAAGTCTAATTGCAATAAAGAATTTGACGATGGACGCATACTAAAGAAGGACTTCGTGTTGGGTTCAATGTCTGCTAAGCAAATTCAAAGCTAGGCAGAGGAAGTTGCAAGACAAATGTGTACACAAAGCCTTATATGAAGAAGATTGACATACTTTATATGTCCCATGGCTTTCAACCCCCCAACTATAATCAGTACGATGGGAAGGGCAACCCCAAGCAACATATTACACATTTCATCGAAACGTGCAATAATGTTGTAACTGAAAGGGACCAATTAGTGAAGCAGTTTGTCCGATCCTTTAAAGGTATTGCTTTCGACTGATGTACCGACTTGGAGCCTGTATCCATCAATAGCTAGAAACAAATGGAGTAGGAGTTGCGTAATAGATTCTACAGCACTCAGCCCACTGTTAGGATGATAGAACTGACAACTACTAAGTCGTGGAAGGATGAACCCATCCTCAATTACATTAATCATTGGAGATCTCTCAGCCTTGAGTGTAAGGATTGTCTATCTGAGGACTTCGTTGTAGAGATGTGCACTCGCTGTATGGACTGGGACTTGTTGTATCTTTTATAGATGAGTAAGCCAAGGGCTTTCCAAAAACCAGCTACCAAAGTGCATGACATGGCAATGGTGGTAGCAAAACATCACGGTAATTCGTCTACCATTTATGAATTTGAGAACAATAAAGGTGAGACCAAGAAGAGCTCTAAGCCTTTAAAGGCGTCGGCATTCAAGTGAGCTCACAAGAGCTTAGAAACTCTCTTTGGAAGAGGACAAAAAGAACTCCAAACACATGTTGTCCACTCTTAGAGATCAAATACTGGTCTTGATAGAGATTAAGCCTATTAGGCCATCTCTGAAGACAAAATTCATTCACGATTATTTAAGAAGATCAAATCAGAGGATTTATTATACTTGTTCCTATAATAATTAGACAGAGATTGTACCCATATATACAAAATCAATATAAAAACTCAATTTGTTACTGAATTGCTTGTCTATTTTATTTTAGACTTGAAATTTGTGTTTAAAAAAAAATCTAAAGTATATTACATTGAAGAAACATATTATGTAGCTAGCTAGGGATAAGAGGATCATACTGAACTTAGATGACTCCGCCAGGACCAATCATATATCAATTGAGGTGGAGTACTCTCCTCTATCATAATAGCAAAGGCCTACTCGATATATGAGCAATGAGAGAGAGTAACGTAATTTCCTCTCAAAGAGAGGAGTTATTCACCATTCAATTTGGAAGCCTGGAACCCATCATTGTCCCTTTAATGGTTCAAAGATTGGTGGTGAAGACCAATCTTCCTCCAGTTGAGGGCGAAGAAGGATAGACACTTGTCACTCAATGGAGGCTAATGAAGCCAAAACATGCTCAGGCACCGCCCTTTCCTCAAAGAAAGTGACAAGGTAGGAAGAAGAATCCTGGATGGGCAAAAGGCAAGAAAAAGCAAAAAACAAACAAACGGGAGAAATTTAGTATGTTGACCTACTTGAACAGGAGCTGCTTGTTCTGATCACGCTGGAGGAAATTTTTCCAGTGGGACTTTTTGAGGTCACTGTTAACATGAGTTCATGCTATGAGCTAGAGGAGAAGGAAGATGAGGGGGAAGAAAAGTAGGAGAAACCTCTATAAGATGACGATAAGACTCTAATAATTTTAGAGATTTTACCAATATGTAAGGATTGGAGGTAAATCTTCAATTTCCCAAAAGAGATACGTCAACATTTTGTTGCTGCCTTACAGCACCCAAAGCTTTATGTTGAAAAGGTCAAAGATGTTTTCCAATGATGAAAGATGTTGCTCACTATGCTGCTTGCAACACCGCCGTCACTTTTAGCGATGATGACCTGTTGCTTGGCTACAAGCCTCACAATGGCCCTCTGTTCGTCATTGGCTACATTAGGGAACAAAAAGTCAAATAGATCCTTGTAGATGGAGGCTTAACTGTTAACATCATGCCGAAGTCTATAATGAATGACATAGGAATCGTAGGGGAAGAGCTTTCTAAGAGCCGAACGGTGATCCTAGGATTTAACCTAGAGAGTCAGCGTGCGATTGGCATGATTTGGTTTGAACTGATGACAGGAGACCTATCAACATCTTCAATCTTCCATGTGATTGATTCTAAGACTTCCTAAAAGTTGCTACTCGGACATCCATGGCTTCATGAGCATGAAATAGAAGCTTCAACTCTTTACCAATGTCTCAACTACTATCGTGGATGAGAAAGGAAGATTAATGGTGATGTTTGACTATTCATTAAGCAGAGTCACATTCCCTTACGCTAAATTCTTTGAAGAAGGTTTGGCACCTAATGAGATGATGATATCAATAATTTCCTCCACATGCAAAGGTGACTTAAAAGCTACTAAGGATGTGTAGGTGGCAACAGGGCACGACGGTCTGAAATAACAACATAGTAAAGAGAACAATTAACAAGTTGGTGAAATACAATCCTTTAAATAGGTGGCTGCTTCAACAAACTCCATGACATTGGTTTTAAGGCATGTTCCGAAATCCCGTCGTAGGGACGGAGAGTCATCCTTCAGTGGAGTTATAAATAGAGAGGCTAAAGGTAAAATTGTCAGGAAGACCAACAAGGCAAGTTTGGATGCCCTTAAGGGAAGTGTCACATACCAACACAAAAGGTGTACTAGCCTAAGGTGAGCAGACACCCTCTCCCTATGTTTGTCTCTTCTTCCAAAGCTTTCTTGAAAGAAGAGGAGGCCTTACCGCATACACAAACCAAAGAGGGATTCGATCCAAATGGGTACAAGGTTATGGGAAGAGTCGGTTATGACTTTCAGAATCCAACTACCTTAGGAATGGGAATCAAAGCTAAGCCTCATGGTCTTAATGAAACTCAGAGCAATGAAAGAACAAGCAGTCGACATTCATAAGAACTCAGTAGAGCTCAAAAATTCTCCATGGAAGAAGACAACAAGCACTCCAAACACATGATGCCCACTCTTAGAGATCAAACTCTTTTCTTGATAAAGATTAAGCCTACTAGGCCCTCTCTCAAGACCAAATTCATTCAAGATTATTCAAGGAGATTGAATTAGAGGATTTGTTATGCTTATTCTTGTAACAATTATACAGATATTGTACAATATTGGTACAAAAACTCAACTTATTACTGAATTTCTAGTCTAATTTATTTTATGCTTGAAATTTATGTTTATAGAGTAACTTTTTGGTACCTCAAATTTTAGTATCTAAATAGTTTGGGCCACAAAATATGAAATGAACTTTTTGGTCCCTCAAGTTTTAAGAAAAGTGACTTTTTAGTCCTTTTTATTATTATCTTGACCTAAACCTTTCAGAAATTTTTAACTTTGGCCCAAATGGGGTACTTTTAGTAATTTTATTATTTTTTGAGGTTTTTAGGGAAGGTACTTGTTTTAAATGATTTAACTTCTTATAATGACTTTATTGACACTAATTATCACAATCTACTACTTATATTACAAATATTATATTTTCTATGATTATAAGTCCATCACGCTTAGCAAAATAATAATGCTTCATTAGAGAGTTTTGACCATTGCCTGAACTTAGTTGACATCAGAACCTGGCATTCTTCTAACTTCCAATTTACAGAGATTGTTAATCTCAATCACACATTCCTTAAATCAGGCACAACACAAATTTGTTTCGTTTTATATCTCAGACCATAGTCACTAATCAAGTTCTATAATTTAGAGGATAGTGAGACTTTAATCAAGAAATTATAATATTTAAAACACAAGGTTCGATGGAATAACATTCTCAAATGAAAAACATCTTATTGAAAGCTTGAAAGTGGAAATATTATAGTGGAAAGATTGAAGAGGGACTTAAGCTACTATGATCATTAGAGATGCCTGCTCATAGAGAAATAGAGAATCCCGACTTCTCTTTTGCTCAAGTATCTTCAAATGACTGGGTCCCTTCTCAACACTCGAGAATATATACGACTATAGTACATACACTGATATTTTCACATGACCACCGCTGCTCTCACATGGTTGTAATAGACTGCATTATTTTACTGGCTTGACACTTGACCATACCATAATAATAGTATAAAAAATTTTCAGAGCACTTAATATTGACAAGACTGACCATCCATATTGAAATTCTGTATGTCTTCATCTCCAATAATCTCTTGCACTCCATTATTGTCCAGAAAATCAACAAAATCTTCATCAACTTGAAGGTGCAAATCCCATTTCTCAAATAATTCATGAATATATTTCGTTCGTTTTTCTGATAAGAATTTTCTAGTTCTAATATCAAAGAGGTAATCAAAGACATCTTCTGAAGTAGCTCCTTCTACACTCATATCTTTGGTGAAATCATCATGATAAACGAAAATAGTATTCGTACAATGCATTAATGTTTTTCCTTGTTCAATCAATGCCTACATTTGATGGTCAATGTTGTAAAAGCCAATAACTCTTGTTAAAGTAGGATCACTAACTACTTCTTGTTGTTATAAAAACTATTCTTGTCATTGATCATTAGGATCATCTAAATCAACTAATTGAATATCATAATGGGCTGGTTTGGCATTTTCATTTTCATAGTCAATTACAATGTACCTTGATATACAAACTTTTTTTATATGGAATTTTTGTTGGACCAGCAAGAGATGTGAGAATCTAAACTTTTGAAACTTAGTTGGTCTTAAGAATAATGGGTACTTTAGATCTAGAATTTTCGTAAGGCAAGCTACCATTTTATATTCTCATGCTTTCATGATGAGGTCATCTAAGGGGATTGAATTTGCTACAAATCTTACACCACAAACTCTAGATCTATTAGGAAAGAAGATCGCAGTACTCCATGACTCTCAAATATCATAAAAATAACTATGGTAGTAACCAATGTTGGCTCCATATCAATCATTGAATCATTTTTCTTTGAACATGGGAACTTATTTTTTCTTGAATATTATAATTAAGGACACCTTAGGTAGTTTTTTGTTAATCTAAAAGGTTGAAATTTTGTAGTATTAGATAGGCAGAAGATATAATACCAAAGTGTGATCTACTTTTTGTATGTGATAGGCCCGCAAGTGCACGGTGGCGTTGTAGCAAATTAAGGTCGATCCCACAGAGACTAAGTTGATCTATTGCGTTATATTTTCTAAAGATATGCTAAGCAAATCCAAATTTGAGAATGAAATTAAACTAAACAACTATCTAATCTAATGGATAAATAATAATTGGAATTAAGCAAAATACGCAATCACCTAATCTAGGTATCAATCAAGTACTTCTTCTTTCATTGGTTGTTTTAAAACTGATAATTGAATTATCACAATCCTCTTTCAAGGTGAAGTGAAATGCCTAAGTCAAATCAATCATCAATTTTCATGGATTTCCCTATTAGTTTAGGTTCATTAAGCATGCGATTATCAAGTCTATGGTTTCTAAATCAGTAATTCTCTCTCAAAACATCACTCAATCAAGTCAAATCTTAGGATTCCGGTATTTGACTTCACCTTTCAGTCCTTCATCCGAATACCCACAACATGCAAAAAAGTGATCAAGTTTCTCACAAGACAATAAACTTCTAGAATTCAATAAAACAAGTCAACAATTCCGGAAGGACCAAATGGTATCAACACAAGATCAAGAAACCAACAAATGTTTGTATAAATCCAAATTCAAACAACAAACATAATCAAAATTACAAAACATAAATCTAAATTTAGAAAAGAGAAGAGAAGAGAAGAGAAAAGAAATGCTCAGCTAAGATTACACTTGAACGGTCGTGCAAACCTAGGATGGAATCCTTGCAAATCTTTACTTCAACTCTCAACTCACTCTAATCTAGTCTACACTAATCTATATCCTACCTAATGGAATATGGAGGAGAATGGAATTGATGAGGTGTGTCCCTTCTACTACGTAAAATGGCCCTATTTATAGGTAAACCCAATCAACCTCAGCCACACGATGAGGAAAGACGAATAGGCTAGCCGTTATGCCTCCACCACAGATCGTGGCATCTACCACAGGCTGACCGTAGTGCCCTCTAGTCACTTTGCCCTGTTGATTCTGGTCAGCTCAGGTTGACCGTGCATGCTATCTCGGGTTATCCACGATATATGCTTGGGTAAACCATATGTCTTGTAGGTTTTTGGCCCATTTTATGGGCTCTTACATCATTGCATAATTCTTCATTGATTTTTATGGCAAACTCAAGTTCTCTTAGCCAATTTCTACAAAATATCATCAACAACACCAGACACGAGAGTAAAATGGGAAAATGAGTATAATTTATCACATAAGGCATATAATTCTGCCTAAAATGCAGCAAAATAACCCTAAAATGATATATATGATAAACACTTATCAGTATGAAATTCCAGAATATCCATAAGGACTCTATTAGAAGGAAAAACTCGTTTTAGCTGTGGTGACATTTCATTTTGGATTTTCTCCTTTTCTGGTAAGAGTTTTACTCTGATAATCAGCACTGGGGAGTTCACGAGTTAAACTATATCCCAGATAATTCTTCGATCCCCATGTATGTTTAATAGAGAAAGAAAACTAGTTAAGCAATAATTCCCAATGTAGGAGTCGTCCTTATACTTGCATATTTGATAAATTCTTTTTCACAAAACCAAGTATCCCTTTACAACAAGTTAGAATAGGAAAAGGTTTTGGGCCTGAAAAAATTAAGAACTTTTCAATTCCTCTTATGACTGCAAGGATTTCTTTTTTCATGATGGGATAATTACATTCTACTTTATTAAAACTTCCATTACAATATTTGTAAAGTTTTTCTCCTTTAATTTTGAATATTGCACTCCATTGCTCATTGCTAGCATCTATCTTAAGAATTAAATCATCTCCTTCACTAGGCAAATTAAGAACAAAAAGACTTTTACACATCTTTTCAAAGTTCCAAACAATCTTTAAATCAGTAGTGGTCCATGTCGAACTTACTTCCTTTTTGAATTTTTGTTGCAATGGTTTTCTCAATTTAGCTAGACCTTTAATGAAATCTGAAACATCGGTAAGACATCGAAGAAACATTTTTAATTGCTTCTCATCTTCAATCTTTCAGGAAAATTTTTCATTTTTTCTAGAATATGCTTTTGTAGAATGATTTGTCCAACTTTTATAAATGCGCTTGTTTTTACCAAGAATAATATCATGGTCAATGCATCTTTGGACGATAGGTAGGACATCATCTTCTACTATTCTATAGTATTGGAGAGGATAACGATATCATCAATGTAAACTAGACAATAGGGATTAAGATATTTGAAGATGTTATCCATTCTTTTTTGAAATATTTGATGTGCATTTTTAAGGTCAAATGGTATTACTGTCCACTCATAATGTCCTTAAGGGGGCGCTAAAAGCAATCAAAGGAATATTTTCTTTATTCATTTTTATTTGCCAATATCAACTTTTGCAATCTATATTTGAGAACCAAGAGGCTCGTTGAATTCTATTAAAAATAACTGTTTTGTTAGGAATATACTAACCATCAAAGCCAGTATTATCATTAAGTTTTTGGCAACTGATTACTATACTAGCATTTTCTCTTTTCTCTTCAGCATGATTTTTTACCATAAAAGTAGAACTAGTATGAGGACTCTTATTATTCTCGATTAATTATTTCTTGAAAAATTCCTTGATTTTCTTGTCAAAATTGTTGGATATACTATTGTGTATTTGTTTGAGTTGGATAATAGTATTAGGATTTAACAAAGCAATTTTTGTAAATATTGTATCTTTATCCCAAAATTTAAAAGGATTATCATAGTAGAGTTCTTTGTATAATTGCTCTTGTTATTAAGCAATCTACTCTTTAATAGACAACTCAAGTAGTGAGATTGTTAGTGCTACCTCAAGTTGTGTAGGTATTACCTTCTCACCATGCTGAGTGCATTATAAACTCAATTTTTTGATGAGCGTAAGCTTTATTTATTTTATCAAAAGGAATTGACTGACCATTTATTATGAATAATGTTTAGTTTATGGTTTGTGTGCATGGAAAATATAGCATCTGAAAAATATTTCCAATAATCATATCATGAGAGGGTTGATCAGCAACCTATAGAATTGATATAATGCATTGGGCTCCTATTTCTATGGATAACCCTTATATAGCTTCGTTGTGGCTCATAAGACTATTATCAACTATCTTACTTGTAAAAGATTCTTGGCTTTTTTTCATATAAATTTTGAAAATAATGATCTTTCTCTAAAGCAGTCAGAACACCCACTAGGCCACTATCGATATAGGCACATAATTCATACTTAATATATCCCTCTAAACATACATTTATTAGGATATACATGCTATTGAGCTTTGTATTAGTGACTTTATAGCATATTTTTGTAGTCATGTTTTTGACTAATTCATCCTCATGGATCGACTTACTAACAGTTCTCATTTTTATACCCAATGACTTTTATATCTGGACTAATATGTCAATCTATAATGCGTCTTGCATGTTCAGAACTCATTCTATTCATTTCGCTGGTCGTCTAATTGTATCGTCTTCTTTGAGCTCTTCTTTAGCAGTTGAAGATCCTTCTCCCTATTTTGATCTTGCACTCATGCTTTTTAATAATTGAAATGCAATGATAATTTTACCATGCTCATCAATTTTATTACATTTTTTTTTATTTTTTTTAATGGGATTAGCAAAGCTAGATATCCAAGACCTATCGATTTTGATCTCCTGCAAATTGAATTTAATCCTTTGAATTTTTTGTATTGGTGCAGGTCTTTCAAAATTTTCTGCATTTATAGTTGTTATCTTAGTTTTTAGATCTATATTATTATCCAATTTTAGATTATTTTTCAAAATATCCTTTGTGGGTATCCTCTTTTTTTCATGCCTATTCCAACTGTTTTTATCTTAAGGGTTAGAAAGTTTTTGGCAAATTTATCTTTTAGGCTTACATAATGTCCAGGTCGACAATTGAATCCTCTTTTCATGCCTATCCCAACTGTTTTTATCTACTATTTCTTCCTCGATAAGCTCAAAATAATGTAGACTACTCAAAGTTTCTATGAGCTTGTTGTTCTTCCTATTTTTACATTCGCCTTCATGATGTCTTACTTCTTTCGATACCCAACACTTACAGTTGTTTTTCTTGGTAGGACAATAAGAGGCTTTCCTAAAAATCTTCATTTTCTAGGGTTTGTTTTGCTGTAGTATTTTCTTTTACATTTCTCTCCATTTGCTCGTTAAAGCTCTTTTTCTTATAAAATTTTCTATTTCTTCATTTCTCATGTTCATTTTCCCATTGTTGAGAATTATCGCAACCGGTTAGACATTATTTATTTATTTTCTTTTATTTTTGGAGATTAAGAAATTGATCATTGGCCCCTTTTTTTAAATAAGAAATTCTTATACCAAGAGTATCAATGAGATCTGGTTTTCAAGCCATATAATGTATCTTTCATTGATTATAGAATTAATCTTACACAGTAGTTTGTCATAAAACATACTAACATTGGTTTTATGATGCCAAATTTTGTAGTGATATTGACTAGATTCAGCAATATAACTTTCCAGATGTCTTATGTCCCAAAGCTCAATGTTATTATTCTTCCTTTTCCACTCACTAGCCTTTTTCTTTGGAATCATGTTTAGCTTCGAGAAATTCAATTTTGATTTTCTTACATAATTTTTAAGCATAGTAGTTGATGTTTTCATCGTTCTTAATACATTTTTACCTTTCTCATAGTGAGTTATTACCAATCCTTTATAATGACAAGAAAACTATGCTCAATATAATTTAAGAACTTTCATATAGTACATGCGGTATTTAAATTCAAAACACTATTCATACTGATTTTCGGATATTTCTTCTCTATTAAGTGCTTCATCAATATTTAAGATATAACCGTGTGGCTAATTAGGGTAAGACTAGTTTCTTCAAAGGATGTGGCTTTTCTTGGGGATGAACTCAAAAGAAAAGTTCATAGTACACCTTGCTAGAGCATACATAGGTCTCATAAAATGAGCATTTCTTCTAGAAGATTCACCAAATTTTTTAGGTTTAGGAACAACATGTTAACTAGATTAGATTCTATTTTACCTATATTAAGTTCTTTTCGAATCTCATTAACCTCATCATCGAATAATATTTTACCCTTTTTTTTTTTATCTAATCTCTTCCTAATTTCTTCTAAATGAACAATAGTAAGATCCTCTAGTTTAGTTAGGTCTATCCGTTGATATATTTCTTCTTCTAATTGGACATTATTTGTCTGTTCATTGTCATCAAATAATACTTCTTGTTTTTCAACTATTATGCTCATAATTTTGTTTAATTCTTCTGGGTTTTGCTCTTTATCAAACATATTCTCTAATTTGTCAAGATTATATTGCTTATATTCCATCCTTTTATTTTTCTATGCCGTCTCAGATGATTTTTCAGTAGGCGTTCTCTTACTTTCTTATTTATTTTTATTTCTTGGAAGGGAAATGAATTTTTGTTTTTTAGGTTTTAAGAGGGATATTTTTGCTGAAATGGAGTATTAATAGTTAAATAAGATTTTCTCTATGTTTAATTTCATTAATTAAAGAAAGATGGATTACGGACAATTGCATTTTAATCTCCTTAACTTTAATCTTAATTCTTGCTACTTCGACTTGTAATTTTAAAATTATATTAGTGATATAATTTTATTGCAGTGTTGCTAAAGTGGTTCCTTCTTTTGAATGCACAATATGTGAATAATTAAGAGCAGATTAAGTAGATGTCGATGCAAATATTGTACACAGTTAATTAGCTTAATTAACTGTTAATTATCTTAATTATTTTGGTCATGTAACTCTGATGCTAGATTGAAGAGGGTTTCGAGTTGTATTAGTGAGAATAATATTACATGCACAAAATTAAAATTTTCGAAAGTAAGATTTTAAGGATTAGGCAACATTTGCAAACATGAAAAGTTTTGGTAACTATAAAGTTCAATAGTGACTTGTCCTCCAAAGGTTCATTGCACAATAATTCAAGGGTTCTGAAAGTTCAATTTTAGAAAAGTTGGTCCTGTAAATTATTACACTAAAGTTCGATTGGCCCAAATGTGAATGATTCCACATTGGATGATTAGAAAATAGTTTGGAGTAAATTAGAACAATTAAAGTATATTTGAACAGATTTAACTAGCGTAAAGTAGGTAAAGTATGTTGGAGCGTATTCAGAACATTGTGGACAATTTGGAGCAATTTTTGATAGTATTGTGCAACAACAACTTTTTTTTGGATAATGTTAGCTTACATTCAAAAAAAATTAATGCAAGGAAAAGTTGAACATGATTGCAAGCATTGTTATGCAAACTAATAATAGTTTGCATATGTCGAGAAAAGTGTAATAATCATTTTCAACCATTTAAGCGCATTTGTTACAATAAAAAGTTATATATAAAAACTTTTGTGGTTGTTTATTGATGATGAAATCATGTTAGCTATTACATTCCGACATTCATTCATTGCTTGTTTGTTTTGCTCATAGCACAACCCAGCATTGGGAATTGTTACAATGTTCCAACGTTGGTTGGTCTTGGCAAAATTTGTATCCCTCTTTTATGCATTTGGTTGAAGTTATGTAGTGCGCAACACGACATAATTGTATCGCATTTATCATTTCTACTTTCTTGAGACATTCTATCTTCCAATATCTTCCAACTGTTCTTTAACACTTCAAACATCCTCTTGATTGTCAATCATAGCAAATAGTGGCAAAAATTAAAATTCTCTTTCAACCCATTAGGTGACCTGTAATCTTCGAAATCTTTAAGATGATAATGAACTCCTGTTTCCATACATGGGGTGAAATATTGTGTTGGGATATGCCGCATCGACCAAATAGTTTTTTTAATCATGATATGAAAAGTTATAGTATGAATTAGGTGAATTAAAATTAATTTAGGTAGAGAGCCATATGAAAAATCATGTTGTTAATAATTTGACATTAATAATTTATTTGTTAATATGACTTCAAAGTTCTCCACAAATTGTTCTTTTTTGTAAATGTTTTCATTATTTTTTAAAATTATTCTATTTTTTGAAAAATATTATTTTTTACCTACATTGCCCGAGTTTAATTTGCCGTGCATGCAAAAAAGGTTGTATTTTCTTTTCTTGCTATTTGGATTGATTCTAGTGGATATGAATGATTAGGAGTGGGTTCAACCAGGTTGGAGCTGATTGAAGCATATTTAACTAGCAGTTAGCATGTTAGAATAGGTTAATAGTTTAGAGTTGGTTAGAGTAGATTGGAATAGTCTATAGTAGGGAGTAGGTTCAATATTTGTCATAAAGAACAGGCCCTAAATTGCTATATTGATGGGAAGTGCTAGCTACAGCAACATCAATGCATTTTATGGGGCTTTACAGGTATGGCTTTTTGACTATGGTGTATTAATTCTTCCAATATAGATCTATATGTATTAATTTTTAGGATTTTTAGATGTCAATTACCTTATTTTTGGGGATATTGAACTAGAATAATCCAATATTTTAAATCAACAACACTTTTAACTAACCAGTTTAATAATATGTGTAACGCCCCTTATCCCAAGGAGGCATTACACTGTTAGGACTTCTAGAAGAAATCACTAAGGCTATCAAGGTCGAACTTAAACTTTAACATCTGATTAGGAATTTTGGGACAAAACTGCAAGAGTTCCGACTATATTTGCAATGTTTTATAGCTTAGCTTACGCTAAGCGTACTTATAGTTTGACAATAAGATAAATTAAAATACTAGGTGACATGACTCACTGCCATGGATCACACACTCGGGTTACTGAAATTCAAACTAGTTAATAAAAAGTGCTATAGCAATATATACATGGGTTTAGAGCCGTCTACATGTTTACATAATCGATGAACATACTTAATTAATTACAAAAAGGGGCAAAACATTCATGGCTTCATTGCAGCCAATCAAGTGAAACTGTCAAAATGGCTGCTAGGAGGTCATCACCAATATAACTTCCATACCTCATTAATCTAAACCTGGAAGGAGAAATAAGGAAGCAGTGAGCTACCGCATGCTTAGTGAGTGTATCGCCACTCCATAAAACAAAATAGCTGCAAGTAATATTATCGTATTAGGCAAGTAGGAGTTCAAAAGAAAAATCTTATCGTCCAATATGATAAATTCCATGAGACTAAAGGCTGCACTTTAAATCTACACTCCTCTAAAGAACATCATTCGAACTTATAACCAAGCAAGCGACTTGCCAATGGTTAAAGAAGGAAACAAATCCACATTGAAATGTATAAAACGCAATCAAACCATTTTGCCTTAAAATGAGTCACTTACATTCACATTTGGACAATTTAAGAATTTATACTCTTTTTTGAATTCCCAAATTATCAAAAGTACAAACTCGAATAATTACTGACATAAGGGGAAAATAAGATGATTTCTTTTGGCATAAGATTTTGTAATGTGCTAATTAGGGGATATTTGCACTCACTCTATGTGAGATCTATACTCACAAATTGTATTATCCCCTGGGGCATAATATAACATTGGACCTTAACTCATCAGGGTCTTCTAGGGTTTTTGCTCCTGGGTCTATCTCCCTAAGCATTAGGGTTCCCGAAAATCGGGTTTGTTCCGCAATCATGGACACTCATTAAGCACATATCTTAGCCATTTTTTAGTTAAACCAAGTCATTTTAGTCATTCAAACTCCTGTGACAAGCATTACAGGCTTTCTCCTACATTTTAGTAGGTTGTGAGTCCTTTTCATTTCAATAATTTGTTTTGCAAAATCATATTCATACTTATTAAGCCAAAATAACTTCCATAACTATATCATCAGTTTATAAATCTTTACCTTAAAAAGGGCAAGTCATTTAAGATCATTTCGAGTTCACTAACTCAAAATCTTACTCTTTCAACAATTTATTAATATAAGTAAATTGTAACTTGATATAGCAACTAAACTATGAGCTTTCTTAACCTTAAAATATATTTTATTAATATGTTTTGATAAAAGATAAAAAAGAATTCGTCTATTGGTATATTTATCATATTATATTTAGACCTACTTTAACGTTTCTATTATTTAAATATGTTATGATTATAAGTAGATATTGACGTGATTGATTTCCTCTTGAAGATAGTTTAGTATTCAAATTTGAATATGTGATCTTTATGTTCAAATTTCAATACTAAATCTACAAATAATATTGTGATTTTTTTTGTTAATATCTATGAAAATGTCAAGATTTTCCTAATTATGATAATATCTTTTGATCTTATATTTTGAAAGATTGTGCTGCTAAAAATCAGCTTCTAGATAATCCTCTTGGCAGATCTTCAACTTAAAATATGACAAGTAGCCATTGAAAATCAAGGGGTATATATTGAGCCAAGCTATAGATTTCAAGGGCTTGAAATACGGACTTAAACACCTTGAAATGATATTGAAGATTAACCTTCCTTTTTTTATGCAACGGTCACCTTCCTAATAATCCTTCAACCTCTCCAAAGTCATTACCTATAAATATGGAGGCATTTGTAGCTGAAGAAGATAGAAGAAGGAGAGCTATACTTACAAATCAAGAAGAAGACACTGAGAGAACTTGATACATCAAGCTTATATTAGCATATCTTCTGTGTTTATTTACTCCTTGTTATAAAGTGTATCTTGTTATCTTTCTTTGTATTGGGTTGACTTGATTAGTTGGAGGGCTGACTACCCAAGTACGGTTGGAGAGCAATGCATATGTTGGAACACTTAGAGTTATAGGGTCAACTTGTAGGTTGCACGATTAGTAAATCGTGTGTAATCGACCAACTTAATAAAAGAAAAAGGTTTAAAATTTCATCGGCGAGGGGTGCCCGTGGGTAGAGGGGTAGGCGTGGCCAAACCTTTATAAATAGTGTGTTTTGTCTACATTAATTTTTTTGCATTTCGTTTTTAATTATTTTATGACTCTGATTATCACTTTATTTACCCCCTCTAGGATGAGTTTACTAGCCAAACTAGGCCAACAATCGGTATCAGAGATAGTACTATTTTTTTAAGACTTCATCAATCAATCCCATGGCTAGTTATGATTTTGGCTCTGATTGCCCTCTGCTTTTTAAAGGTACTACTTATTTTTGGTGGCAGAAAACAATGGAACTTTATATCAAGCATAAGGATCTTGATATTTGGGAGATCATGGTCAAAGGTCCCATACTTATTGAGAAATCGAAAGATGAACATATTGAAGATGATTTCAAGCGGATGTCCAAAAATTCTAAAGTTATAAACATTTTATATTGTGCTCTTACTATTGATATTTATGAGTTTATCTCACATTATGAAGCGCTAAGGAGATGTGGGAGACTCTTTATTATTTGTATGGTACTAATCAAATTGTGGCATTTAAGTGAATTTATAGCACAGGATGAAATGATCATGGATGAAATGTTAAGCAAGTGGAGGATCATCAACTACATAAAGAGCAAGAATATGAAAGTGGTTATAAAATTCAAGGTCTCATTCATAATGATGTCAACAATGCCTGAATCAAGGAGTTGCTTAAAAATGGTGAGAAAAATAAAGATTCTTACTATTCATCCATTCTCCAAAGTGGTAAGTATGGGTAAAATCCATGCTTAAATTTTTAAATAATAATTTATCTCCAAGTTTTCACATTTCTTATGAGTTAAATACCACACCAAATTTTCAACCTTCAAAAATTCTTCATGGTGGTGTTAAATCAAGAAAATGTGTCAAGATTGAGAGAGAAAAATTTTACCGTATTAATTCTTCTTACTTTTAACAATTTTGAACCCAAGAAGAAAATGGTATCAAGATTTGGTTGAAGCGCTTCATTTTTGAATTGTGGGAAGTTAATTACTTCCCATTTAGGTACTAATAATGAATTTTCAATAACATTTAATCTTCTTGAAAATTCAAGTGGACAAGAAAAAACCGGAGTTTTGCAATGGCATATGGTAAGTTATGGTTTGTCTAAAGTAAAAATAAGATAAGTTTACTTGTTTTGCCATTGCCTAGAATTCAAGGCCCTGAAATGCAATTCAAGGCTAGAAGCTAGGATGCTACTACTTGTAAATAACTAAAATCAAGGGTTTGAATTTTTATGTCAACATCTTGAATAGTGATAATATTTAATTCTAGGAAAAAGGAAGATAATGTTATCTTGTGTGATCACATCTTATTTGAGAAATTTTGATTTTCAAATTTTTGAATTTTAATTTGCTTTATTATGTTTGGAAGGTGACCATGATTAATATTTCCTCATATCTTATGCTATTATGAGATGTGATTATGCACATCTGATCTCAATGCTTTTGTCCATAATTATTATGCCCCCTAATACTTGTATAAATTATATTGCTTGTTTCTATAAGGGAAAAATTACATCACTTGATGATTTTTCAATAACCTTGATTTACTCTTGAAGGGGGAGAAATATGTTGATCCCTTGCAATGCTCATGAGAATATCAAGTCAATGCATGCATGTTAGGATATATTATTTGATCAAAATGCTAGTGTTTAATACCTTATATTTTTATGAGTGCCATAGATTGAGGGGGAGCATCTTTATATGTCATTGATTTATTAAAGGGAGCTATATGTGCTTGTCGCAATTTTTTATATGCTTTGATTTTTCTTTCTCCTTCTTGTGCTAGATTTTTTGATGAAAGACAAAAAGAGGGGGGGGGAAGTATTTGGAAAGCTTTCGTGGTGTGACATCCAAAATTATTTTGATATGTTATTTCTATTGGGTTTTGCCTTTCATCAAAGAGGAGGAGATTGTTAGCTTCCTTAAGCTTAAAATATATTTTATTAATATATTTTGATGAAAGACAAAAATAAGTTGGTCTATTGGTATATTTATTATGTCATCTTTGGACCTACCTTAGTGTTTCTATTATTTAAATGTATTATGAGTATTAGTAGATATTGATATAATTAATTTCATCTTGGAGATAGTTGGGTATTCAAATTTGAATATGTGATCTTTATGTTTAAATTTCAATACTAAATCTTTAAGGAATATTATGATCCTTTATATGTCAATATCTTTGAAAATGTCAAGATTTGCCTAATTATGATAATATCTCTTGAGCTTATACTTTAAAAGATTGTGTAGCTAAAAATCAGCTTCTAGATAATCCTCTTGGTAAGATCTTCAGCTCAAAATAAGGCAAGTAGCCATTAGAAATCAAGGGGTAAATATTGAGCAAAGTTGCAGACTTCAAGGGCTGAAAATATGGATTTCAAGGTCTTAAAATGATATTGAAGATCAACCTTTCTTTTTTTGATGCAACGGTCACCTTCCTAATAATCCATCAATCTCTCCAACATCATTGCCTATAAATAGGAAGGCATTTGCAGCTGAAGAAGAAAGAAGAAAGATAGCTACACTTACAAATCAAGAAGAAGACGTTGACAAAACTTGATACAGTGAGCCTATATTGGCATATCTATTGTGTTTATTTATTCCTTGTTATAAAGTGTATCTTGTTATCTTTCTTTGTATTGAGTTGGATTGATTAGTTGGAGGGCCAACTACCCAAGTACGGTTAGGGAGCAATGCATACGTTAGGACACCTAGAGTTGTAAAGTCAATTCGTAGTTTGTACGATTAGTAAATTGTGTGCAATCAACTGACCTAATAAAAGAAAAAGGTTCAAAACCCCATCGACAACGGGCACTTGTTGGTAAAGGGACTAGGCGTGGCCGAACCTCTATAAATAATTTGTTTTCTCCACATTTATTTATCTGCATTTATATTTCAATTATTTTATGATTTTGATTATCAACCTATTCACCCCCTCTAGGGTGATTTTACTAGTCGAACAAGGTCAACATAAACATTTTAGTCATTTCTATTCATTTCAAACTTTTATAAATAAAGAGAGAATTACAAACAAGTTCATGTTCTTAGAGAAGCACCTTGCCCAATTCAAGTTCTCATTTTAATGATTTAATTTGTCAACCATTCAGCTAAACCATTTAGCTAGATCACAGTGCAATTGGAAATCATTCACTACAAGTGATTTTAGCAAAATCAGTCTATAGCTAATTTCAGTTTTAGTAATTTAGCAGAATCAACTTGTAGTTATGCTTTTGGACTCAATTCGTAACATTGTAAACATTTCAACATCATGGGCTCCCTCCTCACAACACCTCCCACAAAAGTCATCAATTTCACTAATGGTTCACCTCAAATTCACCAACTGCTCGATTCAATTTCAAATTAATGTCCTTATCAACCGAATTCTCATGATCAATGATTCCAATATTACCAACTAACATAAAATGATAATTAGAACACATAGTTAAAACTAGAATATAATTGCATCATAAACAGATTCAAAAATTAACCACAAACAAATTCGAATCACATTATCATCATCTAATCCTTATAATCGAACCACTTAAGGGCCACTAAACTGACGTACAACCACAACTCCAATGCACGATTATAACCAGAACATAATCAAGTATAATCTAACTCAAATTCTGCAAGAGAACCCAATTTAATCCCATAAATAGACACATGCATTCTACTGAAACTCATGCCCTTCTCTATCTCAACAAGAGGTTGTGTAATTTGGCAAAATTGCAAATTACTACTAATTTGAGGACATTAAGAACACCCGCCTCTTTTCAAAGCTTAAGGACCCAATTTAAGGGTTTTGGGTGTGGTTTTTGATGTGCTAGAGCCTGAAAATTCACCTCTTAATTCACTGCCCAACTCAGACCCCAAATCAGCCCCCTTCAAGCCCGGTTCTACTGCTATTTGTGTTAATTTTAGGCTGATGTCTTCTCCTTCTTTCTGGTGCTCTTTGGTGTAATGTTCAATTCAATTTATAGGAGATTGAAGGTGGGTGTAAGGCAGATAGATGGGGCTGGCTTTTGGCACGCATTTGGTGCCTTAATTTGTGGCAGAATAGACCATAAACGTGTTTCCATCAGCAGAATGGTGTGACTTTGGGGGGAGGTTGAATGTGGTGAATGAAACTAGGCAAGAGATAGAGAAAGAGGAATGTCGGGTTTCTTTCTAGGAAGAAAGGAGATATGTTGCTTGCTGTTTTTATCTTTGGGGAAGAGGAAGAAGATGATCTATAATAGTAGAAGGGGGGCTATGGGGTTTTGTCGCGGGCTTGGGTAGAAACAACTATCCCCTTCTCCCTTTTTTGGTTCTAGTTTGTCTAATCATCTGATATTACTCAACCTAATTTCATACCTCTTAGCCTAAATTCAAGCCGTTAATAACGCTTGTCGATTTATTCGTTCCCATTAATAATGTTTGGTCTAATATTTGACGAAATAAAGTCAACCCAATCACATTCGGGAATCTACTTGGTTTAGTAATCGATAATAATTCTTATCAATGCTTATTAAGATCATCGTAAAATTTCAAAACTAATAATAATAATAATAATAATAATAATAATAATAATAATAATAATAATAATAATAATAATAATAATAATAATTATAATAATCCTCTTCTTAATAAAATGATCACTTAAGCAGGCATATTGATATTAATTTAACTTAACTAAATAATAAAATATGATTTCATAATGTCATCAAGTAGGATAGTTACCTCAGACTAAAATAAAGAACACGGGTATTACATTCTCGCCCCCGTAAAAGAATTTCGTCATCGAAATTGCTTATATAATGTTGGGTGCTTCTCTCGCATTTCTCTTTCTGGCTCCCAGGTTGCTTCAGCTATCTTATGATGCTTCCACAGTACTTTAACCTGGGGGATATTTCTATTTCTGAGCTTCTTCTCCATTCTTTTCAATATTTGAATGGGTTCTTCCATATATGTGAGATTCTCCTTAATCTGTAAGGGTTCATACTGGATAACATGATTTGGATTCAAAATATATTTTCGAAGACTACATACATGGAATATGTTGTGCATGCCTTGCACTGATTGCCGTAGGACCAATCGATACGCAACCGGGCCCACTTTTTGTAGAATCTCAAAGGGTCCAATGAATCTTGGGTTGAGTCTCCCTTTCCGACCAAACCTTATGCTTCCCGTGAGTAGGGAAACCTTCAGAAATACATGGTCCCCAACATTAAATTCTAAGGGCCTCCTCTTGATATCTGCATAGCTCTTTTGCCTATTTTGGGTAACTTGCATGGTAGCTATTATTGTGCGCAACTCGACCAGATGTAAGTTGTGATCCCAGGTCCCTGCGTATTCTAATGCACAGACTCTCAACATATCTTCTAGGGTTTGAATAGTTCTTTCTGATTGTCCATCTAATTGGGGATGGAAGACTGTACTTAGGTATAGTTATGTTCCTATTGCCCTTTGAAAATCGTGCCAGAATCTAGCTATAAACTTAATATCTCGATCTGACACTATGTTAAGAGGCACTCCATGCAATATGACTATTTCTTTGACATATAAATTTGCTAGTTACTTAGAGGTAAAAATGACTTTCATGGCCCAAAAGTGTGTAGCCTTTATCAATCTGTCAATGATCACCCAGGTACTATCATGTTGCTTGGTGTTTTTTGGTAATCCGGTGACAAAATCCATGGTGTTGTGCTCAGGTAAGGGATGAAGGAATCCTCTAGGTTTTTGATGCTCAACTTTTAACCTTTGACAAGTAAGGCAATCGAGCCACATAATCTGCATTGTCTCTTTTCATTGCTGCCCACTAGAAATGGGTTTTCAAATCATGGTACATTTTGGTGCTTCCAGATGACTTGTAAGGGCTGAATTATGTGCTTCTTTCAACAATTCCTTCTTAAGTTATAGTATGTTAGGAATGTACAACCTATTCCCATACCAAGGCACATCGTTTTGAATTAGAAATTCCTTATCCTTCCTTCTTCTGCTGCCTTTCTAATCTTCATAATCTTAGGGCCTTCCTTCTTACGCTGCTTGATTTGTTCTATTAGTGGAGAAGTAATATGAAGCACTGCGAGGTAGTTTCGATTCCCTGGCAGCACTACTTCTATCTAGAGTGCGTTGAATTCTCTCAAAAGCCTCCTTTCTCATGTAAGTAGGTAGGCTATAGAACTAGTAGATTTTCTATTCAAAGCATCTTCCACTACGTTCTCCTTACCCGGATGATACTTGACCACCATGTCATAATCTTTTAAAAGTTCTAGCCACGTTCTCTGTCTCATTTTTATCTCTTTCTGAGTGAAAATGTATTTCAGCCTCTTATGATTGGAATATATCTCATATGTTACTCCATAAAGGTAGTATCTCCAAATCTTCAACACAAATATGACTGTATCCAATTCTAGGTCGTGCGTTGGGTAATTTTTTGCTTATGGCTTTAGTTGGTGAGAGGCAGAGGCGATAACTCTGCCTTTTTGCATTAGAACACACCCTAATCCTTTTTTGGATGCATCACTATAGACCACAAATCCTTGATCGCCCTCAGGAATTGCTAGCACTGGTGCAGATACTAGTTGCTTCTTTAGTTCTTGGAAACTGTTTTTGCATTCTTCTATCCATTAAAACTTATTGCTTTTCTGAAGTAACTTAGTGACTGGTGTGGCTGGCTTAGAGAATCCTTCTATGAATTTTCTGTAATAGCCAGCATACCTTGGAAGCTTCACATGCTAGAGACATTCGTGGGTCTTAGCTAATTCACAATAGCCTATACTTCTGTGAGGTCCACTGAAATGCCTTATTGAGACACCACATGTCCCAAAAAGTATGCCTTCTTAAGCCAAAACTCACATTTCTTAAACTAAACAGGCAACTTGTGTTCTTCTAAAGTTTTCAGCACTATTCATAAGTGATCTGCATGTTCCACATTGGTTTTAGAATATACCAAGACATCATTGATGAACACCACCATGAATTTATCGAGGAAGGGCTTGAATACTCTATTAAGTCCATGAAGAAAGCTGGAGCATTAGTTAGCTACCATTAATGGGAGCACTAGAAACTCATAGCGCCCGTATCGAGTTCGGAAGGCAGTTTTGAGCACATCCTCCTTCTTATTTTCAACTAATGATACCCCGATCTCAAATCAATAATAGAGAATGCCACAAAGCCTGCTAGTTGATCAAACAAATCATCAATCCTATGGAGAGGGTATTTGTTTTTGATGGTCATCTTGTTTAGCTCCTAATAATTGATACACAATCTTAAACTCCCATCTTTCTTCTTTATAAAAATCATTTGGGCTCTCTACGGTGAGACACTAGGTTGAATCAACCCTTTATCTAATAATTCCCAAAGTTGCATCTTCAACTCAGCAAGTTCAACAAGTGCCATACAATAGGGAGTCTTAGATATTGGAGCAGTGCCTGGCACCATGTCCATTGTAAACTCAATTTCTCGATTAGGTGGTAATCCTGGCACCTTCGAAAATACACTGGGGAATTCTCTCACCACTAGGATCTTATTTAAGTCTGGTTCATTGGGTCTTGCCACCACAATTGAACATAGATAACCTTTAAACCCTTTTTTTCACCATTTTGAAGGCTTACATGGTGGATATGCATGGAATGGTTTCTTGCAGCCATTTTCTTTAAATTCCATCCTTTCTCCTTTAGGGGTCAAGAAAGTGATTAGCTTCTTTTCAAAATCTATGGTCAGCTTATATTTAGCTAACTAATCCATCTCTAAAATAATATCCCATCCCTGTATGTCTAATTATATCAAATCAGCAGAGAGGACTCTCCCCTCCACATCAGTAGCACAATTCTTAAAAATGACATCGGTATAATAAATAGATCCTTAGGGATTGGTTATATATAGTTTTATATCCATCTCGTCAGGTTTATTGGAGAGTTTCTTTGCAAATTCAGGGTTCAGAAATAAGTGAGTAGCACCAAAGTTGAATAAAACATGGGCATAAAGTTAGTTAACAAGAAAGGTACCTCACATTATAGCTGTGGGATCTTCAACCTTTTCTCCTTCCAAGTAGAATACGCAGCCTCCCACTTGTGGATTTTTGTTGCTCCTATTACCTCTGAGGAAGCGTCAATTAGAGGGCGACCCCGTTGTGCTATAGGATTGCTTCCCACTCCTGATTTTTGAGTGTTACCCTAACTGTTCCAAGATGCCTTTGGGTAATTAGCGACCTTCTATCCCATTTTACCACATCCATAGAACCCATGTGCTTTTGCATGGGCCATAATGTTGACGCTCGCACTAGTCATATGTCTCCTTTTGTTGCCATTGAATGGGTTGTTTACACTTGTATTGGTTCTTCCTAAGGTTAAATCTCCTGAAGTTTCTGTTTCCCTGTGAACTGGGTCCTCCAGGGTCGAACTTCCTTTTTGCTTGGCTCTTCTCACTGTTTTCAATTTTAGTTTCATTTATGATTCGGCCTATCTTTAGAACCCTTTGATACATTTCTTGGAAATTGGCATAGGCGTCCCTATTATCATATCCTTTACTTCCCCTTTTAGTCCTTGCTCAAGTGATCCATTCTCATTTCTTCAATAGCCACTTGGTTGGGTGTAAAGCCGCTCAGTTCATTAAACTTTGCTGCATATTCCATCGCACCCATATTTCCTTACTTAAGGCACAGGAATTCTTATTCCTTAGTCCTCTTTAGGTCCCGGGGATAGTATTGGGAATTCGTTAGGATTTTTAATTCCTTCCAAGTTAATGCTGGTTCACCTACTTGAAGTTTAACCATCCCTCACCAAAATTTAGCCTCATTTTTAAATCGATAAGTGGCCAAGCGTACCTTAAACCTCTCAGGACATTCCATCATCTCAAACAAGTTTTCCATCCTTCTAAGCCATTTCTCATATGTCAAGGGGTTTGGCCCAACGCCAAATTTAGAGGGTTTTAACTTGTTGAACTGACAGATCATTTCTATGGCATAGGTTCAGGTAACGGTTTACGATGTGGAGGCATATGTTTACACATTTAGACATGAAGCTACTTAGTTCTAATTTCAATTAGAAGTTAATGTCATAGCCATACTATGATTTACAAGGGGTAGGATCCTTTAGTTAATGAAATTATTTGCTAGTAAGGCAGAAGAATATTGTGCATAGTCACAATTTAGGTCTTAGCTTAACCCATATAAGGTTATGCATGCATACCACATTTTCACATACATGCATAGGCAAATAAGTGAACACATAACACCTTGGTAAGCACCCATTTGCATTTATTTTATTTGAATGCAAATGTTGTGATTTGAACGTCACTTGGACCTCCTACCATTCCAGTGCTTCTTCTAGAGAGAAAACAAATTAAAAAGGGTTACAATTATCTTAATTCTTTATACACATTACACCATCTGTGAACCTTTGTTCACATTACTCTATCCTACTTCTTATTTGAAGAGTCATCTTCAGGAGGATTATCGATCATGGAGTCATCCAAGATTTCTGGTTCGTCCGGTTTAGGGGTCAACAATTCTTCCAATCTCACAATGGGAACATATTCAATATTTTCCTATTCATCAACCGACTCTCTCATTTTGAGCATTGTGGCTTGCCACCGTCGGGGGTAGATCATCCCAAAGGCATACACCCAGCGCACCCATATTGTGTCGACTTGCTAGTAGCACTTAGCTTGGGTATCTCGGTGAAGAGTAGCCTCATCTGATGATGCTTGAGTTGGGCCCTCTTTGACAGGGTGGTAGGAAGATGCTAGTTTTTGGTAGGCTGAATCTGTGCATTATGCACAAGCTGACTAGCAGCAATGCCTCTTTAGAAAGGGGTGTTTCCAAGTAGTCTACTTGATGCTCTGCTAGTACTAGAAAGTCTAGTAAGCTTGGATAGTTAAAAGGGGCGTATGCCCCAATGTGCACCGTCCATTGATTGGAGGGTGACGATAACTTCTCTCCACTAACCTATCGTAGGTAGCTTCCTTATAAACTTTACCCCCCTGTAGTTCTAGGTCACTCAGTGGGGGCACCACTGGTTACTCATTTCTAAAGCTCTCCAATATGTGACCGCATTCTAGGTGGCCCACCGAAAAGGTAAGTACACATAGTCAACAATGTGGAACACCATCCTATAATATCACTACAAGGGTAAGTGTGAAAACTAGCATATATATATATACACACCCCCCCATAGGTGATGCAATTACTATAGATAATATTAAGGCAAAACATGTTAATGGAAGCACATAAATTACATATTCCACACATGAAAACTGCTATTATTACATCTAAATACATAATGCAACCTGTGGCTTTGATACCACCCAATTTAACACCCCTCATCCCAAGGAGGCATCACATCACCGGCTGGAAGAAATTCCTAAGGCAATTAAGGTGAAACTTAAACTTTAGCATGTGATTAGGCATTATGAGGCAAAACTACAAGAGGTCCGCCTATATTTGCAACGTTTGATAGCTTAGCTTAAGCCTAAGGGTGCCTGTAGTGTGACAATAAGATAGAATAAAATGCTAGGTGACATAAGTCACTACCACAAGTCACACACCCAGATTACTAAAATTCGAACTAGTTAATAACAAGTGCTATGACAAATATATACATAGGTTCAGAGTCGTCTACTTGCTTACATAATCAATGAGTAGACTTAATTAATTACAAAAAATTGCAAAACATTGATCACTTCACTGCAACAAATCAAGTGAAATTACTAAATTAGCTGCTAGCGGGTCATCATCAATATAGCTTCTGTACATGATTAATGTGAACCTAGAAAGGAAAATAAGAAGGCAGTGAGCTACCACATGCTCAATGAGTGTATCTCAACTCTGTAAAACAAAGTAGTTGTAAGCAATACTGATAAGTAGCAAGTACATCACGTTCATAGTAATATTATCATATTAGGCAAGTAGGACATCAAAAGAAAAAACTTATCCTCCAATATAATAAATTCTATAAGACTAAGGGCCACACTTTACATCTACACCCCTCTAAAGAACATCATTCGAACTTATAACCAAGCAAGTGACTTAACAATGGTTGAAAAAGGGAAAGAAATCCACATTGATACCTTTAAAATGCAATTAAACCATTTTCCCTTAAAACGAGTAATGTACGTTCACATTTGGTCCATTCAAGAATTTATACTCTTTTCTGAATTCCCAAATTATCAAAAGCAAGAACTCAAATAATTACTTACATAAGCAGAAAATAAGATCATTTGTTCTTGATTTTATAACCTGCTAATTAGGGGAGATCTGCACTTGCCATAGATGAGATATGCACTCACAAATCGCATTATCCCTGGGGCATACTATAACAATGGACCTTACCCTCGTTAGGGTCTTCTAGGTTTTCTACTTCTGGTTCTATCTCCCTAGGCATTAGGGTTCCCGTAAACCAGGCCTATTCCCTAATCATGGCCACTCATTAAGCATATATCTTATCCATTTTTTAGTTAAACCAAGTCATTTTAGTTATCTAAACTCCTGTGAGAACCATACAGGCTTTTTCCTACCTTCAAGTAGGTCGTAACCGCTTTTCATTTCAATAATTTGTTTCGCAAAACCATATTCACGCTTATTAAGTAAAAATAAATTCTATAACCATATCATCGATTTATAAATCTTTACCTTCAAAAGGGTAAGTCATTTAAAATCATTTCAAGTTTACTAACTCAAAATCTCACTCTTTAAACAACTTATTAATATAAATAAATTGTAACTTCATTTAGCACCAAAATGTTTTAGTTGTTTCCAAATTCGCTTCAAACTTTCATAAATACAGAGAGAATTTAAAATAAGTTCATGTTCTTTGAGAAGCACCTTGCCTAATTCAAGTTCTCATTTTAGTGATTTAGTTTGTCAACCATTCAGCTGAACCATTCAGCTAAATCATAGTGCAGTTTAAAATCATTCGCTACAAGTGATTTCACTAAAACTAGTCTATAGCTAATTTCAATTTCGATAATTTAGTAGAATGAATTTGTAGTTTAAAGGAGTTAGATCCATTGATATTTTTAGATGCTTGCCCAAGTGACACTAATTGAACATGCAAGTTCTTAAGCCCTGTCAAGATGTTCAACTAAGAAATCCCTACCTTAGGGTATGTTGTGCCTTGCTTGTCAGGGTATCTGCGATAACATTTGCCTTTCCTGGGTGATTTTGGATCTCCAAGTCATAATCTTTAAGCAATTCTAGTCAACTCCTTTACATCAGATTGAGCGTCTTTTGAATGGAAATGTACTTCAAGCTTTGATGGTCAATATAGATCTCACAAGGTATTTCATACAAGTAATGTTTCCAAATTCTCAGTGCAAAAACCACAGGCGCTACTCTTGGATCATGGGTAAGGTATTTTTATCTCATAAAACTTCAACTGTAAGGAGGCATAAGCTACCACCTTATCTTCTTGCTAACTTTGTAGCTTCCTTTAAGAAATTTGTTAGGGAAGATGATCTTTGACACATCCTTCACCAAACTCAATAATACCTTGCTAAACCCAAAAAGTTTTTGGTCTCAGTAACATTGGTGGGCCTTAGGCACTTTATAACTGCTTTCACCATTTGCAAATCAATCTTAATCCCTTCCTTTGAAACCAAATGCCCTAAAAATGCCACTTCTTCTAACCAGAACTCATGCTTCTTGTATTTGCTATGTAATTGACGTTTCCTCAAGGTCTGGAACATTGTCCTCGAATGAACAGTATGCTCATCTCTGTCCTTCAATTATATCATGATATCTTTTATAAACATCGCCACAGACCTGTCTAAATAGGGTTTGAAAACTCTATTCATAAGATCCATAAAGGCCGCAAGGGCATTGGTCAGGCCAAAAGGCATCACGGTGAATTCATAGTGACCAAATCGGGCCTTAAATGCGATTTGTGAAATGTCTTCAGGTAAAATCTTAAGTTGATGGCATCCTGATCTCAAATAAATCTTGGAAAAGACTCCAGCTCTTCACAATCGATCAAATAAACCATCTATTTGGGGCAGTGGGCATTTGTTCTTGATGGTAATCTTGTTCAGCTCTCTGTAATTGACACATAACCTCAAGGTTGTATCCTTTTCCTTTAAAAATAGAACTAGGAAATCCCATGGTTACACACTTGGTCTGGTAAATCCCTTTTGTAATAGCTTGTCTAACTGAATCTTCAATTTTCTAAGCTCTATTAGGGCCATAGGATATAGGGCTTCAGAGATGGGTGGGGTACCAGGGATTAATTTAATCTCAAAATCAATTTATCTTTGCGCGGCAGTCCCGGTAACTCTTTAGGAAAACATCTCTAAATTCACAACTATAGGGATATCTTCTACTTTCTCTTCTTTTGGTTGAGGGTCAATAGCATAACACCAATACCCAATAGATCCTTGACATAACAAATCACATGCTTTCATAGTAAAATCCAAAGGATAAGGTTTTTCCTATCTTTGCCCATAAAACATATTTCTCTCCCTCATTCATCCCTTGAAATAACCTTAAGGTCCTCACAATCTATCTTGACCCTTGAAGTACTCAACCAGCTCATTTTTAGAATGATATCAAAGTTCGATGAGTCAAATTGAATCAAAACTACAGGAAATGCTATCCCACCAATAGTAATTGGGATAAGTTTATAGGAGATAGGACACTCCACTCTATTGTCATTGGATAAAATGGCCTTGAAATTAAAAGAGAATTCCAATAACTACTGTACCGGAGGTGGCAACTTTCTTTCTTACTCAACACACATGCTCTTCCTGCATCTGCGGGCCTTGGAGATAGGAGCCCTTTCCTATAGCCTACAGTCTTCGGGGACAGGTAGCAATGAGGTGCTCTGGGCTACCGCATCATATGCATTTGTTAGTTCCCACTCGTCACTCACGAGTGGTGTGGTTGGTTCTTCCACATTTCCCACAAGGCTTTGCTAAACCTGTAGGACGACTCTTCTCAGGAGCAGAAGCAGGCTTCTTTTGGCTTACACTCTCGCTCGTAGCTCCCTGGTCGGTCCACTTCCTCTTCTAATTCATCGGGTTCAAGGTCTTCAACTCAGTCTTTACTCATTCCACTTCAGCTGCTCACTCATATAACTCCTTATAGGTAAGGATTAGTTGACCAGCTAGCTGGTTGTGAATATAAAAAGCTAATCCTTCTTCAAATCTTCTCACCTTCAGTTTTTCGGATGACACAAACTCCAGAACAAACTTAGATAGTTCTGCTAGCATACTACATCATAGCCATACTTCCACTCATCTTTAGTTCCATAAATTCTTTCTCTTTTTGCCATTGAACCGCAATTGGGTAAAGTTTTGCTCTCAATTCTTCCAGAAATCTGCTTCAAGTGAAGTCAGACCCTAAGAGCCTATCCTTAACAGTGTTCCACAAAATATTGGCTTCACCAGTTAGGAAAGACATCCCAATATTCACCTTTTTATCCCCTAGAACCTCTATTACAATAAAAGTTTTCTCTATACTTCGAATCCATTCCTCAAGTTCCACTAGGTCATACTTTCCATCATAGACTTTAGGGTTGCATCGAGCTAAGCTATCTGCTAGTTTATCATCCTTGGGAGGGATTTTAGCAGGTGCTGGGGGAATTCATTTCATAAGCTTAGACACCAAAAGTATGCCAGCAATTACGGTTCCCAATGCTATTAGCTACCTCAGGGGAAATCGAGGGCATTCCACTAAAGTTTGGTGGCATATTATGTAAAGATTGGTCACCTAACCCCTGACTGTGGTCCGAGTTATCTTCTATGTGGGTCTTCGCGTTGCCTTGCATAGGTTCACACATTCTGGCTATTCCATAAATAGAGTAATTCAATCACTTCACTACAGCCATCGTATAAGATAAGCATACATAAGAGCCTACGTTTGCGAACTATAATGCTATGAAAATCAGGAAGGAACTTTACATGTGGACTAACATACTGGACTCAAGTAAAGAGATGTGAGTGGCCCAAAACATAACTATATATGGATCTATCTAACAGCATAATATAAGACGGGAACATGAGAGAGATAAGCAGACATTACTATTATCACAAATCTCCAACGCTATCGTAGTAACCCTCACTAAGAAACTTTCAGACTCTCCGAACTCTACTCTGCATACTCCATATTTCATCAAGGAAGATCAAACCTGGCTCTGATACCAAAAGTGTAACGCTCCCTAATTAAGCATGTTTCATGTTTGCAATCACTATTCTTACATACCTTAATTATAACTAATAAACCCAATGATCAGGGCATTACTATTGTCCAAAAAGACAAGGCTTGAAGCATGTGTACTAGAAATAATATAGTTAGGCATAGCTTGATCCATACACATTCACACATGATCAAACCATATACAATCAATGGTTAACCAACATAGGGTTTATACACCACAGTAAAGCAATTCACCAAATAATCTACACCTCCATCCATTGAAGATTTCAATATACAGCTCCAAAAATATACATGTACTATGTCACTATTGATCCATCCAGAGTCCCTTACTAAATTTATGTTCTCGAGCTGGTTTGTTAGGATGATGACGATTCATTAAGCATTTGCCTAAAATAAAACATGAAAAATATTTCAAATTGTGAGCTAAAGCTCAATACGTGCATTCCTGTATTGTCAAATGATCTCCGCAAAAAGTGGTTGGACGTGCACTCTGCAATTCATTTTAAGTTAAAATAGTAAATGAGATGAATATAAAACTACATTGCTAGTTATTATCTGATGGTAAACCCCTTGATACTATTACGATGTATGGATAGGTGTACACCTGTCAAGCCGATCAAGGGAGCTAGCCTGAAACTGCGTGTATAACTAAAGGGCAATGCCATGTAATTGATAACTGATATGGTCATTAATTATGTGATAAATCACTGATTAAACTGATTTGTTAATGTACTTACCAAAACACTATAATTTTGGTAAATACGTGCAATTTCTAAAGATACAGGTAATGAACGTATCTGAAGTGTTTAAAATACAATCTCACTTGATAACACTTATGTACAATGAAAACGATAGACTAGGCCTCGTTTTTGCTTAAGAAATATAATTATAGGTAAATGTAGTTAGTAAACAATATTCACTCCTGCAATTTGTAACTTTTAATGAAAACTGACTAATTAAAAAGAGCATCCATAATTCAAACAATTCAATATAAGATAAATTCTACCAAAATGATTTGAAAAATAAATAAGTTAGGGTCATTGAACACAAGGTAAACCAAATTGGGGCAAAATAGACCAAATTGAAATGATTGATGTGATAATAAAAAGACTTTAATAGATACGAATGAAATATCGATTTTTTTATGTTTTTGAAATGATTAATAAAAGGTTTAATGCCAAAAGGGGTGTTGTGAGCTTCAGGAAAGCTCATATAACCCTAGCTTGGCCCGATAGATACCAATCTTGAGTCATTACCTCTCCACCTCTCAAATTTCATTATCATGTCCATTTAACTTAGTTGTCCAATCCAAGTAAGCTTCTATACATAATCAAGGTTATTGAACTCACTAAACTTTGTAATTTCTTTGCAATATCCATAACTGTTTAGAAACTCCTAATAATATCACCACACCATACGATTTCTTTCCTTCCTCATATTACCGTTTCAAGGTTTACTTTAGAAAATTCATGTCTTTCACCCCCAACCTCCAATTAAGGGAGTAAACCCCAATGTGAAAAGCTTAAGAAGTTCCATAACATTTTTATTCACAGTATAAAATATAATTCCCATAATAAGGTTACTAAAATTGGGATAGAACACAACTATGCACAGCTTTGATCTATCCTGCGCAGTCTTAGCCAAGTGGTCATAATGTTTTCCACACAATTCGGAATGAAGTGTTTAAAAAGGCACCTAAAAGCTAACTCACAGATCTATCTACCCAAAAAAATCACAATTTTTAGAGGGCCAAATTGTACTAGTTTAATCACAAAGAGACCCTTGTTTTGGATCTATTCACAACCCTATTGTTCTTGTTTTCCCCCTTCTTTGAACATAATCCCCCTCTAAAAACACTCCTAAAAATTAGTAAACAATATATTGTTCTTCTAATCATCTTACATAACCATATTACCTCAACACACTCCACAATTATCTTTATATATTCTTCAATTTTTTTCACTTTACAAAAACACTCAAAATACATCCATAATCACATTTTTTTGCATATCTGAGCTAAATGACATGTTTTAATCCATTGGAGAAATTTTCTATAATTCAATACTTTAGGCAAACTTACTCCATGTCATTTTCCAAGTCAAACAACACATCCGAGATTCATTTTACATCAAAGTATATACAAATAACACGCTTGATGCCAGGAACAATCCAAACCATGGACAATCATCAAAACCCTAGCTTATGACCAACTTAGTTCATCTTCATCTCACCTAAAATCATCAAAAACACTATCATAATCATCAATAGAATTAAAGACTACAAAATCAAATACAAAAGTAATTCAAATCCATCATGATCATGAGCAACCTTAACTCCCACATAATTTCAAGCTTCACCAACAATTTAAACACCAAAATAACACTTGTTTATATCAAGATAACATGATCCATAATCAAATCCAATATAAAAATCCAAAATTAAACATGATTAGCTTAGGATTTACCTCACTTTAAGCTTAGATTTTAACAGATGGAGGACATTGAGGTGGTGTTTGGGGGTTGTGGGTGTTGGGGGTGGTGGCTAATGGTGCTGGGGTGGTGGCTAGTGGTGCTGTAATCTTAGATTGGTGGTAGACTGGTGGAAACAACCCCTAACAGCAGCAAAACAAAATCAAAACAGGGGGCCCGACCATACGACAGAGAGGAAGAAGAAGAGGAAAATTTGTGTTTTGCTTACTTGAAGATTTTTTTAACTTACTAGAGACTTGGCTGGTATTTATGCTCCAAAAAGTGACTTTATGCTAAATATAATTAGATTTAAATAATAGTAATTACTTAAATCAAGTATATAAACTTGTTGGGCCTAAAGTTGGGCTCAAATTAATTAGATTGGGCTCACATGAAAATAACACTTCATTGCGATCCAATTTTTACCAAGCTCAAAATTAGATTTTTGTGATGCTACAAAATATAATTTAATCTCTTAAACCATATTTATTAGTGGCTACTATCATTTCACTTGAAAGTTTACAATAATTAAAACCTGAATTGCAAAGTAGGGGCCCAAATGAATTTTTCCCAACTAAAATGATTAAATGTGATAAATAGATGCGGCAAATTAATAACATTGCTTAATTAAATTAATAAATATGATTTAGGGTTGGGTTATTACAGTTTTCCCGCCTTAAAGAGTTTCGTCTTCGAAACTTATGAACTTTGTTATAACATGCAAGGTATCTGGTTGAAGCTTAACTACATAATGCTATAACCTAGTATCTGGATTGAGTGCTCTCCAAATAGTAGACCCTCAGTGACCATAATGGGTTTGATTAAGAGAGTGTGATCAAGATATGAAGTGTGATGCCTGAGTTGTGAGGTAAGGAACAAATTATGCACGTGTTTGAGTTATATAGGCAGTTCTAGTCAACAAGCTATGTGATTCAACCTTTTAATGAAGTTGTATGATCTAATAGATCTTGGCCTCAATTCAGTTTGCAGTTCATTATCTTTATACCCTTAGTTGGCCAAACTTTCTGAAAAGCCTTATTATCTACCTGAAACTCCAGGGATCTCCTTCTTATATCAGCATACTTTTCTGTCGGTTCTAGTAGTCTGTTTTCAAGAGTCTTTTGATGTATATCACTTATTAAATGTTAAAGAAGATCTTTATGATCCAAAAGATGATTTTTACCATCAATGTCTGCCATTATTTTACCCTGATGTTTCATGTAAATTTTTCTACTAGTACCTTTAATTAATACATTGACCATTGGAAGTTCTATGTTTTCTTCAAATGAAAATTTTAATCCTAGGTCACGAAGTACTACTGGCTCCAACTTAAAAGGGTTGGATCCATTGATATTTTTAGATGCTTGCTTATGTGACACTAATTAAACACCCAAGTTCTCAAGCCCTCTCAAGAGGTTCAACTGAGTAATTATTGCAGTGTTCAGGGTATGTTGTTCCTTGCTTGTCAGGGCATCTGCGACAACATTTGCTTTTCCAAGGTGATATTGGATCTGCAAGTCATAATCTTTAAGCAATTCTAGTCAACTGCTTTATCTCAGATTCAGCTTCTTTTGAATAGAAATGTACTTGAAGCTTTGATGATCAATATAGATCTCACATGATACTTCATACAAGCAATGTTTTCAAATTCTCAATACAAAAACCATAACCACTAGTCATGGGTAATGTGTAGGTTGTTTTTCTCTCATAAGACTTGAACTATCTGGAGGCATAAGCTACCACCTTATTTTCTTGCTAACTTTGTGGCTTCCTTCAACAAATTGGTCAGGGAAGACGATCTTTAACACATCCTTCCCCAAACTCGATAATATCACGCTAAACCCAAAAATTTTCTAGTCTAAATAACATTGGTGGGCCTTAGGCACTTTATAATTGCTTTCACTTTTTGCAAATCAACCTTAATCCCTTCCTTTAAAACCACATGTCCCAAAAATACCACTTCTTCCAACCGGAACTCATGCTTCTTGTATTTGCTATGTAATTAATGGTCTGTAATACTGTCCTCGAATAAACAGTATGCTCATCTCTGTCCTTGGAGTATATCAAGACTTCTTTTATAAGCGCCCCCACAGACTTGTCTAAATAGGGTCTGAAAACTTTATTCATAAGATCTATAAAGGCTGCAGAGACATTGGTTAGGCCAAAAGGCATCACGGTCAATTCATAGTTGCCAAACCGGATGCTAAATGTGGTGTGTGAATGTCTTTAGTTAAAATCTTAAGTTAACGGTATCCTAGTCCCAAATAAATCTTGGAAAAAGACTCTTGCTCCTTACAGTCGATGAAATGAACCATTTATTCGAGACAATGGGTACTTCTTCTTGATGGTGATATTGTTCAGCTCTCTATAATTGACACATAATCTCAAGGATCCACCCTTTTCCTTTACAAATAGAACTGGGATACCCCATGGTGACACACTTGGTCTGGTAAGTCCCTTCTGTAATAGCTTATCTAACTGAATCTTCAGTTTTCTAAGCTCTGTTGGGGCCATAGGATATAGAGCTTTAGAGATAAGTGGGGCATCAGGGATTAATTTGATCTCAAAAATCAATTTCTCCTTGCACAGCACGCTCGATAACTCTTCAGGAAAATATCTCTAAATTCACAACTATGGGGATATCTTCTGTTTTGTATTCCTTTGGCTGAGGATCAATATTATAACACCAATACCCAATGGATCCTTGACATAACAGATCACGTGCTTTCATAGCAAAACCTAAAGGACAAGGTTTTTCCTATCTTTGTCCATAAAACATATTTCTCTCCCTTGTTCATCCCTTGAAATAAACTTAAGGTCCTCATAATCTATCTTGACCCTATAAGTACACAATCAGCTCATTTCCAGAATGGTATCAAAGTTTGACGAGTCAAATTAAATCAAAACTCCAAGGAATGCTACCCCACTAATAGCAATTGGGACAAGTTTATAGGTGATAGGACACTCCACTCTAAGTTCATTGGATAACTTAGTTCTATAATTGGTTTATATCTTCTTATTTTCAAGGTTTTGTTGCATGGCATATCAAGTGGATAAAAATGAATGAATGACAACTGAAACAATCAATACAAAATGACCTTAAAATTAAAAGAGAGTTCCAGTTACAACCGTACCAGAAATGGCAGCTTTCTTTTTTACTCAACACACATACGCTTCCTACGTCTGCGGGCCTTGGAGATGGAAGCCCTTTTCTATAGCCCTTATTCATTGGGGACAGGTAGCAATGAGATGCTAAGGGCTATTGCACCACATGCATTTGTTAGCTCCCACTCTACACTCACGAGTGGTGTGGTTAGTTCTTCTACATTTCACACAAGGCTCTACTAAACCTGTATGATGACTCTTGAGAGGAGTGGGAGTATGCTTCTTCTGTTTTACACTCTCGCTCTCAACTCCCTGCTTTGTCCACTTCCTCTTCTAATTCATCGGGTTTAAGGTCTTTAACTCAGTCTTTACTCGTTCCACTTCAGTTGCTCGCTCATATAACTCCTGATAGGTAAGGATCGGTTGACCAGCTAGCTGGTTGTGAATATAGAAAGCTAATCCCTCTTCAAATCTTCTCTCCTTCAGTTTTTCGGATGACACAAACTCCGGAATAAACTTGGATAGTTTTGTAAACTTGCTACCATACTACATCATAGCCATACTATGACTCATCTTCAGTTCCGTAAATTCTTTCTCTTTCTATCATTGAACCGCAATTGGGTAAAATTTCGCTCTCAGCTCTTCTAGAAATCTACTCCAAGTGAAGTCAGACCATAAGAGTCTATCATTAAGAGTGTTCCACCAAATATTGGCTTCACCAGTTAGGAAAGACATCCCAATATTCACCTTTTTATCCTCTGGAACTTCTATTACAGTGAAAATTTTCTCTATACTTCAAATCCATTCCTCAAGTTCCACTAGGTCATAGTTTCCATCATAGACATTAGGGTTGCATTGGGCTACGCTATTTGCTAGTTTATCGTCCTTATGAGGGATTTCAGTAGGTGCCGGGGGAATTCGTTTCATAATCTCAGACACCAAAGTATGCCAATAATTACGATTCCCAATGTTATTAGGCAATTTAGGGGAATCGAGGATACTCTACTAAGGTTTAGTGGCATATTATGCAATGATTGGTCACCTAACCCCTGACCGTGGTCGGAGTTATCTCCTATATGGGTCTCTACGTTACCTTGCACAGGTTCAGACAATCTGGCTATTCAATAAACAGAGTAATTCAATCACTTCACCACAACCATCATATAAGATAAACACACACAATAGCCTACGTGTACGGACTATAATGCTATGAAACTCAGGAAAGGGATTCTGCATGTGGACTACCATACTATACTGCAGTAAAGAGATGTGAGTGGCCACAAAAGTAACTATATATAGATCTATCTAACAAAGCACAATGTAAGAGGAGAACATGAGAGAGATAAGCAGACATTACTATTGTCACAAATCTCCAACAATAACATAGTAACCCTCACTAACCAAGTTTCTGGCTCTCCTAACTCTACTCTCCATACTCCATACACTATCATGGAAGATCAAATCTGGCTCTGATACCAGAACTTTAACTCTCTTTAATTAAGGATGTTTCACTGTTTGTAATCACTATTCTTACATCCCTCAATTATAACTAATAAGCCCAATAATCATGGCATTACCGCCGTCCAAAAGGACAATGCTTGAAGCATGTGCACTAGAAATAACATAGTTAGGCATAGCTTCAACCATATACATTCACATATGATCAAACCATATACAATTAGCGGTTAACCAATATGGGGTTTATACACCACAGTAGAGCAATTCACCATGTAATCTACACCTCCATCCACTGAAGATTTCAATATATAGCTCCAAAAATATGCGTGTACTATGTTACTATTGATCCATCCAAAGTCCCTTGCTCAACTTATTTTCTCCAGCTGGTTTGCTAGCATGATAGCGATTAACTGAGCATTTGTCTAAAACAAAACATAAAAAACATTTTGAACTATGAGCTGAAACTCAGTTTGTGCATTCCTGTATTATTAAATGATCTCTGCATAAAGTGGTTGGTCACTTGCTTTGCAATTCATTTTAAGTTAAAATAGTGAATGCGATGAATATAAAACTGCATTAGTAGTTATTATCTGATAGTGAACCCATTGATGCTATTATGATCTATGGATAGATGCACACCTGCCAAGCTGATTTGGGGACCTGGCTTGAAGCTGCGTAGCTAACTGAAGGGTAATGCCATATAACTGTTAACTGATCAAGTCACTAGTTATGTGATAAATGACTGACTAAACTGATTCATTGATGTACTTACCAAAACATTGTAATTTTGATAAATATGTGCTGATTTCTAAAGATAGAGGTAATTAACATATGTGAAGTCTCTAAAATGCAATCTCACTTGCTAACACTTGTGTACAATGGAAATGATAGACTAGGCTTTGTTTCTGCCTAAGAAATGTAATTATTGGTAAATGTAGTTAGTAAACAACATTCACTCCCGTAATTTGTAACTTTAATGGAAATTGATTAATTAAAAAGGGCATCCACAATTCAAACAATTTAGTAGAAGATAAGTTCCACCAAAATGATTTGAAAAATAAATAAGTTAGGGTCATTGAACATGGGGTAAAACAAATTAGGGCAAAATAGACCAAATTGAAATGATTAACATGATAATGAAAAGACTAATGGATACAAACGGGATATCAGTTTTTTTTTTTTTTCCTGAAATGCATAATAAAAGGTTTACTGCCAACAAAGATGTCTGAGGTTTAGGAAAGCTCATATAACCCTAGCTTGGCCCGGTAGATACCGATCTTGAGTCATTACCTCTCCACTTCTCAAATTTCATTCTCATGCCCATTTAACTCAGTTTTCCAACCCAAGTAAAGCTTCTATACATAATCAAAATTGTTAAACTCACTAAACTTTGTAATTTCTTTATAATATCCATAATTATTTGGAAACTCCTAATAATATCTCTGCATCTCATGATTTCTTTCCTCCATCATATTACCCTTTCAAGGTCTACTTTAGAAAATTCATATCTTTCACCCCCGCCCTCCAATTAAGCAATTAAACCCCAATATGAAAAGCTTAAGAATTCCCGCAACATTTTCAAGCACAATGCAAAATATAATTCCCATAATAAGGTTCATAAAATTAGGCTAGAGCACAACTGTGCACAGCTTCGGTTTATCCTGCGCAGTCCTAGAAAAATGGCCACAACGTTTTGCACATAACTCGGAATGAAGCAATCCAAAAGGAACTTGAAAGATAACGCCTGATCTTTCTACCCACTAAAAATCACAATTTTTAGATGGGCCAAACATTACTAGTTTAATCGCAAAGAGACCCCTATTTTGCGGTTGTTCACAGCCCTATTGTTCTTGTTTTCTGCCTCCTCTCCACATAATCCCCTTCTAGAAATACTCTTTAAAATTAGTAAATAATATTTTGTTCTTCTCATCATCTTATATAACCATATCACCTCAACATACTCCACAATTATCTTTATATATTCTTCAATTTTTTTAATCTTTACAAAAACACTCAAAATACATCCATAATCACACTTTTATGCATATATGAGCTAAATAACCTATTTTAATCCATTGGCAAAATTTTCTATAATTCAATACTTTAAGAAAACTCACCCCAAGCCATTTTCCAAGTCAAACAACACATAGGAGATTCATTTTACATCAAAGTATATACAAATAATATGTTTAATGCCAAGAATAATCCAAACCATGCATAATCACTTATGACCAACATAACTCATCTTTATCTCACAAAAAATAATCAAAAACACCATCATAATCATCAATAGATTAACAACTACAAAATCAAATACAAAAACAAATCCATCTTTTAACTTAAGCTTGCATGATCACGAACAACCTCAACTCCCACATAATCTTAAGCTTCACCAATAATTTAAACACCAAAATAATAATGCTTTACACCAAGATAACATGATCCATAATCAAATCCAACATAAAAATCCAAAATTAAACATGATTAGGCTAGGATTTAGCTTACTTTAAGCTTGGATTTTGAGAGATGGAGGTGATGGAGGTCGTGTTTGGGGGTTGTGGGTATTGGGGGTGGTGGCTAGTGATGCTGGGGTGTTGAGGGTGGTGGCAGCAACCTTGGTCTAGTAGTAGGATGGTGGGAAACAGCCCCAAGCAGCAGCAAAATAGCATCAAAACATGAGGGGCTGACCATAGGAGAGAGATGAAGAAGAGAAGGAAAATTTGCACTTTGTTTGCTTGAAGATTTTTTTTTAACTTACTAGAGACTTGGCTGATATTTATGCTCCAAAAAGTGACTTTATGCTAAATATAATTAGATTTTAATAATAATAATTAGCTCAATCAAGTGTACAAACTTGTTGGACCTAAAGTTGGGCTCAAATGAATTGGGCTCGGGGGAAAAATAACACTTCATTGTGATGCAATTTTTGCGTACCTCAAAATTAGATTCTTGTGATGCTACAAAAAATAATTTAATCTCTTAAACCATATTTATCAGGGCCTACTATTGATTCACTTGAAACCTTATGATAATTAAAGCTTAAATTACAAAGTGGGGGCCCAAATGCATTTTTCCCAATTAAAATGATTAAATGTGATAAATAGATGCGGGAAATTAATAACATCGCTTAATTGAATAAATAAATATAATTTAGGGTTGGGTTATTACAAATTGCCACACTTGTTACAATACCATCTGGCCAGAATTGCACTCAACATTGACCTCAAAATCCTGTCTCGTCCGCACCACTCAAGTCCTTCCTCTTGGATGATGTTTATTGTTTACATAACTTCCCCAACCAGAAAAATAGTTATTAAAGACTTGTTGGACACTTCTATTTCTAACTTTTGTGTCTCAAGTAGGCCTATCAAACCTACTTTATTAACATGAAGAAACTTCATTAGGTCCTCTTATTTATTAAGACTGTTTAGTCCTTTAATGTTCCAACTGACTATGCTCACCGCTAGTAGGAGGTTCTCTAATATTTTCATCATTTTCTCCACCCTCCTCACCTAGAACTCTAAAAGAATTGGAGCATTCAGTAATCTCTTGTATATTTCAGCTATTTACTGATTGGAAGCTACTCGTTCAACTGCCGCTTATATAGATCCATCCCAATCCTATCCCTGCATCTTCTTGAGGCTATCTTTGGACAAGTCTCCACACCCTTGTAACCCCTTGCTTTTTCTTGCATTCATTTGCATTATGACCGAAGAAATTGTAATATATACATTTCATAGGCCTCCACCCATATATAACCTCTTGTTACATTAATATGCCCTACTCATTGATAAAATCCACAGCATCTGGCAATTTATCCCCTATTCTCACTTCAATTAAGAGTTTAGCAAAGTGCATCTTATCCTTATTCCTTATAGCTTTATCAATGTTGATAGGCTTACCAATGTTGCTTCCCAACATGCTTAGACTACTTGCACTCCAATATTTCACATCAAGAGACCAAGGTTTGATTATCACGGGCTTTTTATCAAAGAAATAATGTTCTTTATAACCTATATCTCTACTCTCAACTTATTCAAATCTGGCAAAAAATAGTCTATGATGTAGGTCGATAACTCTTTTCACATCATATTGTCCCTAAATTCTCCCAAGGAAGCCTTCCATTACAAAAAGTGGGGGATTCAATTTGACAATGCAATAAACCAAAACACTTTCCCAAAATTCAATCTCACTTTAGATATCTTCCACTTTAATTTTGAGCATGTTTCACTTCATTAATTTCATAACATGGTTTGAGTAATAAATCATCACCACCATCCATATTTACTACTGCAGCATAAGATTCCTTATTAGCTGGTTCGTTGTGTACATTTTCATCCGCCCAAAAACTTCCCCATCCTGAATTCCCTGAGCTAGTATTATGACCATTTGGTGTGACCATCCCACCTGAGGTATCTATTCCAATTGGGTTGGGGGTTTCATGCCTCAGCTTGTTTCAAACTATTCCATTACCTCCCTCCGTAATTGGTGAATCAACACCATCTCTATTTAGTTCTCCAATCATCGAATTAGCCCGAGATGATTTTCTATTACTCACGAAGAATGTTTTTTAGAAACATTTGCAAGATATTAATCCAATGTTTAACCTACCAAAATTTTAATTGGTGATTTCAATGAAATCTTACATGCAAACCAAAAAAAGGTGGGGAGGGGGGGGGAAGAACAGTGGTATCCCTTTAACACCACAAAAAACCAGAAGAATGCATGAATTCTTTGAAGTTATTAATGGCGTGATGCTATCATTGGCTGCCAAGTCACATGGGGAATTTAATGTATGAAAAACTTGATTGTATAATCTTCAAAGGTGATAGTGTTTGACAATTTACTAATTATTGAGATGCAATAAATCGTTTTAGTTGCTACTTCATGTATTTAGCTGCAAAACCTACTGTCCCGATCAACAAAGGTATAAAATTTAAATATCAACCCTTGTTGAATTAGTATTAGTAGGTTCACAAAATACTCAAAAATAATTGAAAATAACAAGTTCAAGAAGCGCTTATGTTCCAAATTGCCAGAAAATATATATGAACTAAATTTAGTCTAAACATTCGAAGCAAAAATTACTTTTGGGAATGTTCATGAAAAATTCCTTTGAAATACAAAAAAAGATTTGTATAGTGGAAGAGAACCTCCTGCACCAAGCTAATAGTGTGTGACTTAATAACTCACAATTTTTTCTCTCCAAACAAAGACAATTTATGCTTCTCAATAACTAGCACTAGAGGAATATGAGATGCTTTATATATTACATGACTAGTCTACTATAACAATACGTGGTTCTCCTTTTTAGGCCCAAGTGAGGATAATGGGTTGCTGAGGACTAGTCTTTGGGTGAGAAGGCTAAGAGGTTATGTTGTTCACTAGTAGACTAACAATGTGACCTGTTGAGTCAAAGCATTGTAGATGGTATGAGAGCTGACCTTGGGTTAGGCAGTTTATGGGACCCGCTTCGCACCCTTGGATAGGAAACTATGTGTTATTAATCATCAATATTACTTCCGCAATTGCTAGTTTAAGGGACAATTGAAGCTTGATGAGGATATTAGTTTCTTTAAGTAAGGGAGATTCTAATGCCCTAAGTACCACAACACGACATTAGGGGAACATGGCATGATTTATAAGTAACATATGAGGACATCGGTTCTTTAAGTTGTGGAGATTATAATATCCTAAGTTCTAATTTTTAAGACTAGAAGAATATTGCTTCATTTATAGGTAACATAGTAGGTCTATTACAATAAGAGCTTCTTCTTTTCAAACCCAAATGAGAACAATGGGTAATAAAGGGCTAGTTCTTGGGTCAAAAAGCCCTAGAGACTATGTTGTTGGACAATAGGTTGTCTAGTTATAGAGTGGTTAGTGGATGGGTATAGAAATTAACATTTCATTCACTGGCTAGTGAAAACTTGTAAATTTTTAAATAAAATGACTAAAATCGAAATGTTTTAGTAGTGTAGTTGAATGAAACTCTACAAATTACGGATAAATTCATCAATGACTTTTCCATTCTTTGTGAATCCATTCAGTAGAGCTCTTCCTTTAAGATTTTAAGATACGAAAATCAATTCATACAGAGAATAATTAACATACTAAACTATTCACTGATGCAAAAATCAAGGAAGCAATTTTCCAAATGGATAAACATAAGGCTCTAGGTGACTTAACCACATCTTAATAATTCTAATTCTAAGAATTGATAATCCATATATCACAAGCCATTTATGGCCAATTAGTCTCTCCAACACGTTCCACAAAATTATTTCTAAATCATTAATCAATCATATGATACCAATACTGAAAATAATAATTGACCCTATACAAAGCGATATAAATAATAACTGACCATACATGAAGTGCTTTTATACCTAACCTAAACACTCGCTCTTCATGCTAATGTTCTACTTATATATGGGATTATTAATAAATTTAGAAAAATGAAGGAAGTAAGACTTGAGGTACAGTTAAATTAGATATGTAGAAAGGGTATGACCAAGTAGATGGAATTTTCTCTTCTATTCCTTAAGAGAATGGGAGTTCTTTGATAAATGAATAAAGGGAATTAAGAATGTTATCATTATAATCTCATGCTCCATCACTACCGATGATGAAATCTGTAAAATTTTTAAGCCAACAACAGCAATATGGAAAGGTGACCCTCTATCATCATACCTATTCATCATATATAGGGAGGTGTTAACAACAAAATTAAGAAATGGATAACATAAAAAGAAAAAGGGATGGACATTAAAATTGCACCTTCAGTAGATAAATTACCCTACCTCTTTTTTGTAGATTATAGTTTAATTTTCTATACAATCCAATTTCAATCTTTTCAAGCGTTACATAAGATTTTTGAAAAATTTTACAAATATTCTAGTCAACTAGTTAACTTTCACAAATCTACTAACTTTCTTTAAGAATGTAGCGCTACACAACAAACACAATATACAATATATTTACTATTTTTAACATTATTCAATAGGACACGCTAGGGAATTATCTTAGTTATCTTATTTTTTTCAAGATGGCCTTCTAAGGAATCTTTTTTTTTGAAATACTAAACAAGGCTTTGACCAAAGCATAGACTTAGAAAAATAAAAAATGTATCAAAAACAGGAAGAGTATTCTTGATATAAGCCAATGTTGAAGCATTGCTAGCTCACACTATGCAATGCTTTCAATTACCAAAGAAAACTAGGACATTTTGATTTTGTGTCATACTAATTGTCCAACCAAAATTAGCTGATAAATGTTGCCTACAAATGATAGTTGCTATCCTTATTCCTCAAAAGCATATCAAAGACTCCCTACGGTGGGGACTTTTGGCAAGTGGTGAATTTTTCACCAAACCTACAACATGAGCACCTCATGGAGTCACCATGGCCCATCTCCAATGCTCGGAGTTTAGATGGATCTAGAACCTTGATATTATGCCAAAACTTAAAGTATATTTATGGCAATTATGTCATAACTCCCTTTTGATTGGAAGTACGTCACTTAAAAAGGTTCTTAACTTAGACCCCATGTGTCCCTTTTATAATGAGGAGTCGGAGGATACAATGCACCTGCTTTTCTAATGTCAAGCAGTAAAAATAGTTTGGAATGCTTCCTTCATTCAGAAATGGCTAGCTATTGACTTATCAACAATCCAATCTACTCGTGCTTAATTTCTATCAAGAAAAACTTCATAATTGTATCTCTCAACTTTGGATGGATAGATTCATGGGATTAATGTGGAGTATTTGGAAATCAAAAACACAGATGTACTCTAAAATGAGTCCTTTAATTTCTTTCACACGTTACTTTGAATGAAAATAACACTTATAGAATGACATACTAGACGTAAACTCGCATAAAATGCTCAAACTTCTCACTTCTAAACCACAATAAAATTCACAATGGATATATAGTTTGTAGAAAACCGCTAGATGGAGTCATCAAACTCAATTTTGAATCCAAATCATCACAAGAAGCGGTAGGAGGCTACATTACCTGTTAATCAAATAATACTTTTATGCAAGTAACAGCATTCAGCTTGGACGCAACATCAATTTTACTAGCATAAGCAACAATAATGAGGAATGGAGTCAGATTAGTAGTTGAAGTAGAATACTCCTACATTTAAGTTGAGGGAGATGATACAGTACTCATTCAAGAACTTCAAATGAAAGTTTAGATACTATGGAGATACAAACACTTATTTAAGATACTTCTATTTACTTGCAATCATGTAATATACTAAGGTTGAAATGTTACATATATTCAAAGAAGACAATTGTCCAACGAATTAGCATTTCGTTAGCATATCAAATTCACAATTGTGTGCAAAATTTCATCCCTTACAAGGATTTACTCCCTATTTTGTATAATGATATTGCAGTATGATGGTTCTTACATGATCCAAGCGAAAGCACGAGATTGTTTGTATGTTAAAGAATTTAAGGAATGAAAAATTTGTTCAACCCACGTGCTTGATGTGCCGTGAGATTGTGTTTTATTTCTCATTGATTTTCCATGCCAATTACAAGAACTTATATACACTTTGCATCCTAATTCTAGTTGCCGTAGGAAAAAAGGAAGAGAGAGGAATAAGAAACAGAGTACAACACAAATTGGAAAAGGATTACAAGAAATATTTGGTGATGTCCTATTCCTAACACTCCCCCTTAAGTTGGAGCATGCAGATTGACCATGCTCATCTTGTTCATGAGATACTAAAATTACCTCCTTCCTAGTCCCTTAGTGAAGATGTCAGCAGGTTGATGTTTAGAAGTCACATGTATGAGAGTAAGTAATCCAACTCCTAATTTTTCACAAACAAAGTGACAATCGAGTTCAATATGGTTTGTTCATTCATAAAAGATCGGGTTCTTAGCAATGTGTAGGGCTTCTTGGCTATCGCAAAAGAGTGTTATTGGTTCTTTGTGAAAGATCCCCAATGAAGCTAAAAAACTTCGTACCCATATTAATTTGCTAGTAGCCACAGCCATTGCCCTATACTCAGCTTTTGCTGAAGATCAGGATATAGTTGCTTGCTTCTTAGTTTTCTAAGATATAGGAGATCCCCCGATTGTGACAAAACATCTAGTCAATCACCTTCTGGATAGTGAACATGCTTTCCAGTCGGAGTCATAAAAATCGTAAAGCTATAGATCATTTTTTAGTTGAAAGAAAAATCCCTTCACTTGGGCTGCCCTTAAGGCAGCGAAGTACTCTATGTGCCACGTCCATGTCTCCTTCCTTGGGAGATTGCATAAATTGTGATAAGATATGTATCGCATAAGTAAGTTCCCACCTTGTGATAGTGAGATAGATAAGTCTTTCGACTAACCTGCGGTAACTAGTAGCGCCATTCAAGGATCTTCCCATTGCCAATGCTAATTGTGATTCTCCTCAATGGCAAAATCAACTGGTTTTGCACCCAATAATCCACATTCATCAATAATTTCTAAGGCATATTTTCTTTGACACAAAAACATACCCTCAGACCCTCGAGCCACTTCAATACCAAGGAAGTATTTCAACACCCCAAGATCTTTTATGCTGAGGCATGCATATAGATAGTTTTTGAAGTCTTTGGATGCTTGAGAGTTGTTGCTAGTCAATACGATGTCATCAACATAAACTAACAGTGCCATGAATATATCCCCTTTGCGAAAGATAGATAACAAGTAGTTTGCATAAGATTGAACAAACCCATATGCACATAACTTTGAAGAGATTTTGCGAACCATTGGCACAGGGCTTGACGTAGTCCATACAATGACTTCTTTAGGCAACACACTTTGTGTTGTAGATTTCCACAAGCGCAAAATTTTGTCATTGTAGCATTTACATATGTCATCCTCAGGGATGAATTATGAAAATCGAATACAAATAACCTAAACTAGCTTAAATAAACAAGAGTGAATTATTAGCTTAAAACTAATGATATGATAACATTGAACCCAGAATATTACAATTGACCATGAAGAGAAGGATCAATTAACTTAAGAATAGTATCACAAAGTCTGAAATTCAACACCTTAATATTTTGATTAAGAAAACAAACAAACCAAAAACCAGAGAGCAAGAAGAGACGCCCAAATTGAAGCAAAGAAATCAGAGCAAGTTGCGAAAACCACGAATGATGTTCGTCCCTGAATCGAGCAAATTCAACTCCACCCCACAGCTCTTTTTTAAGTTGAATAAAAGTTTGAGAACATTACAAATTGAGAGGCTAGATGATTGAATTTGAAAACCGAAAAAGAAAATGGATACACAAAGAGAACGATCAATAAAGCCTAATCTCTACTCTCTACTAGTTGCTACTACTCGATGCCCTGTGCTCTGCTTCGGCCGCTATTAAAGCCACCGAGGAATCGGTTTGTTACCCCAGAAATCATCGTTCCTTCGAATGCTTCAAACTGTCCCATTGCTGATGGTGAGTACTGATGGAATGAATGAGGAGAGAGAGAGAGAGGGATGCCCTGGGCGTGTGGGGAAGATGAAGCGGCGCTGGCTTCTGAACCTGGAAACAGGTAACGTAAGGAAGATAAAGAGGAGTCGGGCTTGGAAAGGAAGGAATCATGTGCCCAGCACGGAAAGTTAAATAAGAGAAGAGCATGCTATTTAGGAACAGGGAGCCCAGCCCGTGAGGAGGAGAAGAAAAACACAGTAGCTGGGCTGGCCCATTGCAAGGAAGAGATAAAAAGGTACAAGAGTGAAAGTGAGGAGTGTGGTCTGGGGGAAAAAAAAGGGCAGGCTGGGATACGGTTCTAGGCATGGGTTGTAGCAAATAAGCTAGCTGGACCGGCCCACCTGAGAAAGAGGCAAGGGACATGGAAGTAGGAGGGGGAAATTGGGTCTCTTGCTGGGCTCAGTTCAACCACTCGTACTCCTTTTCTTCATTTCTTGATTCAACTTTTGGGGTTACTTGAGCATTTGATTTATTTTTCCAAATCTCCCTAATTCCTACAAAATAAGGAAAAACATATTAAAATGCTAATTTATTAATTTATTGTGAGCAAATATTAGATAGTAAAAGGGTATAAAATGTAATAATTTTGGGTCGAACAAATACCTCCACTCCCAAGTTTTGCTCATCCTTGAGTAAAAGAAAACTCAAAATCCTAGAAAAGAAAATAAAATCCTTGCTTACTTTCATAGGAATCACAGTTGCACTGAGCTTGTGCAACAAGCCCTATAAACCCCTAGGTTGCTCCTAGTGGATGAGTAAGGTTTCGTAAGGATTTGCAGAAGATATACCTACAAAATCTTAAAAGAAAACAAAAAATCAAAAATCTTTTTGGTTTTTCAAAAACTTATATATACAATACCGAAAAAAAATATATACACATATTTCAATTAACCACATCACTCAAGTAACCAAAAAACTAGATTACATGCAAATGTAATGTCCACATCAAGAAACCCTAATGCCACTAATGACATCTATACACAATATTTCACCCCACTTAGAAATTATGTACAAGCATGATTGGTAGAACCTCACTTTAGAAAAATGTGGAACGCTCCCTCTCATGTGTTTAAAACATAACAAGGGTCACTCAACTCCCTTCCAATCATACAAAATACCATAGGTTTGCTAAGATTCTTAATTCTCTACCACTAGAATGAAAAATGCAAAATAATAATCAAGAGGACTTTCCAAGGGTTGTTATGGGGCCAAGGTTAAGGGTAAGAGAGGGACAATTGATTTGGGAAATGAGTAGCTAAAAGTCAAGCTAATGAGCAACCAACACTTACATCGATTATAATGAGCATACACTCTCTCAAAATACAAAATAAGAACACTCCCCAATTACAATTGACCATTAGAAATAAGCATACATAATGATAACGTTCATGCCAAACACTCTTATTCACAACTCTTTTTTTTCTTAAGATTTTTCAACTTTCTTCATTTTTCTTCTTGGAAACTCTTTCATCTTTTTTCCCATTATTTTATCCATTTTTCTTGCTTTTTTTTCTTTTGTGTTTCCTTTTCATGAAAGAAAATGAATGATTGGCATGTATCAATTTCCAAATGTTCAGCATGATACATCCCATAACCAAGATTAACCACCTAATTCATAAAATACCCAAAGGTTACTCACCAAATAATAAAGTGTGGCTCCACTAGTCTTGGCTTAGGTAAAGGAAAATGTGTTTAGGCCAAGGGTTAAAGTGAAGGGTTCACCAAAAAAAAGTCAAGCCTCAAAAGGGCTAGCAAAAGGTAAGCATTCACACAAGGGTGGCAATTTGGCTATGTAGCTTATAAAAACAAATGAATGCCTCTATCATATTATCATAATGCATATACTAAATGTGATTTCAAAGAGAACCAACGCAAGTTCAAGAGATGTGATCATGGAAGAGACACAGATGAAAGAAAAATGCGAGACTAAAGATGATGAATTAGTCTACAAGGCTCAAGATCTCATGGGTTCATTTACCAAAGTCAAGCTTGCCTAAACAAAAAAATAATGTCGGGGGTTTAGATCGTGTACAAACATCATACTTTAGGACTAAGCTCTATCAATGCATGTCACATCTATATACAACCTAATACTCAAGGATACAAGAGAACATAGTCAATTAGAAATAGCACACATATTCCCCAAAAACAAAACAAAACAAAAAATCTTTTTAGAATTTTTAAATTTTTCATTTTTTTCCTCTTTTTTTTCAATCTAAATTTTTTCTTTTTTTTTAACCCAGTTTTCCCACCCCCACACCTAAATTAGACAATGTTCTCATTAGAAGTGGAAAGAAATAGAAAATAAAACTAAAAAGAAAATAGATATACAAAAAGAAGACTAAGACTCAAACAGAAAGAAAAAGGACAGGACTCTAAAACTTAAAAAGAAAACAATAAAAATTAAATAAGGCAACAAATATATACAAAAGAAAACAAAATTAAAAAGAGAAGCAAAAGGGGAGCGATTATACCAGGTCAGGTGTAAAAGTACACCTAAGCTATGCCTTCCTTACAATCAAGGAATTTATAGAGCATCAGTCAATCCATATCAAGCTGAAAAGTGCTACTTAAATAAAAACCTATTAGAGCACGTAGCAGCTTGTCGAACATAGAAGACCAACTCTGAAGCACATGGAAACAGTGAAAAGAACAGAGTGGGAGCCAGAGAGGATACATCCACCATGTTAATGCGGCACAAGTAAGGGCCCGCTTTAACTTGTCAAATAGTTGGGCCCAATTTGAAATCAGACAAATGTACTCATAATTTGCCAGTAAATTGGTCATCGGCCTAGATATGTGATTATCAGTAGAAATGAGCAGTCTAGACAAAATAGTGAGCCGAAAAACCACACGTCTCCTAATATCAAAAGGCGTAAGAGTATGGGTTAAATCACAAGTCTCCTAACGTCGGCTGTAATTACTAGAGGAGTGAATGTTGTTGGCACCTTAGTGTCCATCTTGACAGTTGACAAGGCTGGGCATTTGGTTTTATTCCTTGGAGGCATTCAAATGTTAATTTGCCAAGTATAGCACAAATAAATGAAACAAAAGTTTAGTGGGTGCAACTAGCTGTGGGGTGGAGAGGAATGCATTATTAAAGGGGGAAAGGGAATTCGATATGGGGCATGCGTGGACGCAAAGAAGAGTTGATATCATAATTCGTTGATGCGTATGCTACCCTTGTTTATGCTATAGTAGTTGTGAACATAAAGGTTGTTAGAGATCTCCAAAGAAAGGTGTAAGGAATATTCAATTTGAAGTATGGGCTAAAATAAGAAAAGAAGAGAACGGAAGGAGGGAGAGGAGATTAGCAAAAATTTTCCATCTTTGTCAATAATATTCCAGAGGAGCTAGATTAATATGGGCTAGAAGGAATCTTCCTTAAAGCAGGTAGGGTATGCGATGTGTACATCCCACATAAAAGAACAAGAAAATATAAGTTGCGGTTTGGTTTTATGAGATTCTGGAAAAAGGAAGAAGCATATAGAAGTATGAAGATGTTTGACAAATCAATTATTAGGGGAAGAAAAATTGAAGTAGAAATTGCTAAGTTTGAGAAAGGTAAGAGGAAAAGAGATAGTCGAAGCACGCACAGTAGAGGAAGACACCACAAATAATTTTAGAAAAGGAAAGAACAGCAGGAGGGGAGCAAAATGGGAGATGAATATGCAAGGCAAACTCACGAATTGAATTTATGAAAGAAGGAAATAAAGGAGAAGTCAATGTAGAATTTGAAGATTGGCTGCTAAGAAGACTAGTGTGTACATCAGAAGAGCCCAGAGACCTAGCAACATTATCATTAGCAATCATAAATGGAGATGGACAATGTACTAGGATATGTGCCCTAAGAAGCTATAAGTATATACTGACATATCCATCTAAAACATTGATGGAGGAAGCTTTAAACAACCACGAGGAATTGGATTATTGGTTTCATGACATCCAAAGATGGACTAGGTACGACCCATGTGAAGAGCCCAAAGTATGGCTGGAAGTGGTCGGAGTACCTCCGCGACGATGGTGCTGGGAAAACTTCCCAAGTATTAGTGCCTTATGAGGTAGGCTGATAAGTCTAGCAAAATCCATAACTCACACTGACACCTTCGAGTCCATGAAGATGTTAGTGATCACGGATCACTTTTTGCAGATAGAAGAAGAGATCCTGTTAACAATAGATGGTGAAGGGAACAGAGTCATGTTGAGAGAAATTGAGCCAACAATCCCTCAATACTTCACAAGTCACAGCAAGCGGAAGGTAGCACATGAGTCCAATGATGGACCCCCTTGGTTCGAAGACATCGAAGAAGACGTTGCAGAGGATTACTGTTGCTCCAGGCAAATTGATGCCTCTCCCAGACGATTGGTGGAGGTTGAAGCAAACCAAGAGTCATCTGAAAAGGAACCAGCTTCAAATTTGAATTGCAAAGGCCAACAGACGCAACACAAAGGTAGTACCTCCTCATATGCCAGAACTAGAACTGCAAGTGCCAGCCATAATGAGTACTTGAAAGAAGTGTTTAAAATTAGTCAGCATTTAAAACCTTTCGAAGTTACAGAAGTCCAACCACCTTGGGGTTTGAAAATGAAGACATTAATGTAACAAACGATATGGAGGCAAAATGCAATCCCAGAAGTTGGAACATAGAAAGTAGGCATTGGAAGATAGAGATTATTCAAACAACTTGGATGGCAATCTAGAACCGCCGCCTGGTTATGGAAAAATACACAATAAGAAGACAGTACAACCTTTGGAAATTGCACTAGCACATCAAGAGTCAGAGGATGTGGAGCAACAACCGCCCGACTTCGAGAAAGAAGTAATTAATGAGGCGAATAATTTAGATATTAACACCCCCCATGCTATAGAATTTGGGGAGAATCCAGTGAAGGAAGCTGAAATTCGAATTCACCAAATTTTGACAAGTAGTGAACCTAAAAAGCCACCAGGGTTTGAGTTAACAAATATCCCAACTCAAAGGAATTTGAATGAAAAAATGAGGCAAGATAGGAAGGAGAACACCCAAAAATCCTCAAGAAGAAGATTGAGTTAACCCAAAAGGCAAGGCTTAATTTCAATCGAGAAAGCAAAAGTGTTGGGACTACAGAGAGTCAAAAACAGTTAGCTCATGAATCTTTGGAGATTAGTAAATTACTAGGGCTTCTAGTGGTGGATAACCAAAAAGGAGCTTTTAGAAGAATTACAAGATCTCTAAAGGGATCATAAAAGACTGCAGCTAGGAAAGACGAGGATTAACTCTTGGTGGGACATCGTGGAAACTCAGGGATTATATGATGTGATATGAGATGATATTGCATCTGGAGGTGTTCCTGTAGCCTGGAATTAGATATATTCAGGATATAACTCAAGAATTTTCCTTGAAGCATTTTATCGAACAGGTGATAGGCACGATCTTCATAGCACTGGTTTGTAGAGGATTTGGTGGAGAAAAAGTTTAAGTAGAAGTAGAGAGTTTTGAGGGGTTCACATAGTTATCAAGAGGCTGTTTTAGGCTTTTTGCCTTTGGTTTTGGGGTTCCTCAGATCAAGCCAGGTCAGAAATGGAGGAGTTAGAGTGTAGATTACAGTGGCGATTTTGATGTTTGCTATTTAGGTTTGTGTATTAGAAACAACTAGAGCTCGATGGTTTTGTTGGATTGGATTGATGCTCAAGGAAAAGGAGTGGCTATTTCGCTTATGGTAGTGCTAAGAGCAATAAATTCGAAGGTGGTAGTATAATACTAGATGGGCTTCGGGAAAATGGCACACAAAGATGAGTGAACAAAGTAGCTGATGTACTTGCCCGGAACTACAAGTCTCATTTACCCCTGTATGATTTTCTTTTGTTTTAGTGGATGAATAAACCCAAGTTATGGGTGTCCTCATAGGTGATGGCTATTGTCTCACATTGCCAAGGATGAGGAGTTTACAGCTGAATATTGAGCATAGATCTAGATTTAGTTTGTGAGCTATTTGATTTGTACTGTAGTGTTTCAATTGTTTTTTATGTTCTTCTATTATGTGCTCTTTAGCCGTTTGGCTTAATAATAATCGGAAACAAAACGAGTCTGGGTTAAATCAAAATTCTTAGTGCCAATATTCTCAGACTCAACAAATTCAGACTTGCGAGATTCAAAAACGAGGTCAATTTGGATGGGATCAAAAGAAAAAGATTCATATTCAGTACAGAAGCCCTCATCAAAACTGTCATCAATATCAAACTCGTATGAAAAAATTCATATTCCATAAAAAGAATATCATCATCAAAGTCCAAAATAGTGGGCCCAATTACTTCCTCGCATGACTCCTGAAAAGACATAGCGTCTGACTAATCTTTATCATAATGCTCATTGTGAGTTGTGATGCTCATATCTAACTCACTAGGGTTCCTAAGGCCTTCACCCGCCCCAAATTCACAGGAGTGATTAAAAGGAGCAGGTGAGTTGGCATAAATTAAGACATCATCTGCGATGTCCTTATGTGAGCTAGGTGCGGGTGTAAGGTCAGGGGATAGAGACAGAGGGGCTGCACTCTCTTGTTCTAGGCTAGCCAAATGATGTCTTGTTCAAGTAAGGCCTAGCAAGATAAAAGGGCTCAAAATCATCGTAAAGACTGACTTCAGGTTTAGGAGATCCTAAGCTAGAGCCAGACTCTTGTAAGTTAATATCCTCCCTATTATGACTAAAATAGTGAGAATATTTAGCAATCCTCTTTTTCATTGTCTCTACCATTTGATTAGTCATTTCATTTATCTTTTTTTCAACACTTGCGTAAGTCGCATCAACGTAGTCACGATATGGGCAATTATAAGCATCATGATTAGAAGACTCACAATAATCACATAAAACAGGAGACACATAAAAGGGGTCACATAAGTTCCTATAGTAATCCCGATGGTAAATAGTAGCAGGAAAAGCAGACTTGTTGTGAGTAGGGTATCCTAAGGTGCTTTTAGCTTGTTCAAACTCATATGTGTCCCAAGCTAATTTTTCAAAGAAATCCCATACCTCATCTTGAATTTTAGATAATAATCCCAATAAACCTCCACGGCACATAGATTCTACATAACCTTTAGATTTACAATTCAAACCCACAGTGATGGCCTCACAAATTTTTCATTTTTGAAAATTTTGATTCAATTGAGCACGATAATCGTTAAGTCATGATGAATAACTCCAGAAAGATTCATCTTCGAATTGTGGGAAATTAAAAATGGGCATTCTTGAATCTTTTTCAATTTCAAGAATTTTCTAATTTTTTAGGATTTTTAAAATATTTTTTTAAGGTTTTGGTTATTAAAAGAAAAAGTGAAGGAAAAAAAACAATGACTCTAAGACACTAACTACAACTAATGACTAAAACTAAAAAAGATAAGACTACTCAAATAATCAAGTTAACAAAATAAACAAACAAAAAGAAATCTACATGACTAAAAGAAAAGAAAGCCCAAAAAGACTGAAACATCAAAAAGTAACCTAATACAAAAAATAGAAAAGAGACACACACACAAAGCATGTACACCATTTCGTTTGATTTTTCTTTAAACACACATAAAAATGAAAACCTAAAACAAGGCAAAAATTAAAAATAAAATAAAACAAAAAATAAAACTCCTAAAGTTAGAACTAAATTCACAGTAAATTCAATACAATAACGACAAACATGAATATAATTTTTTAAAAATTTTTTCTGTCCCCAAACTGTGCAAACAATTACAATTAGATTGTTAAGTTCAAAATTCATAGAAAACTTCAGACAGTCCCAAAAATCCAGAAACATTGACACAAATTCTAAACATTATGCTGAGTCTAGGAAAAATATCAACATAGCAAAAATCACACCAAAAATGCTCCAAAAAATTCAAACAAAATTTGAATCTGTAAAAAAATCTGCATTGTATTATTTTCGTATAAGTTCTGTCCCCTTTTTGCTGCACCTAAACCAAATTTATTAGTACTATTTTTTCTGCAACAAATAAACTCTAAATATTAAAATGAAACTAATCTTAACAAAAATCAAAAATCAAAATCAAAATACTAGCTTAACTTCAAAATCAAAAATAAACTAAACTAAATTAATAAAACGAAATAACGACTTAACTAATAACGAAACTATGACTTAATGACTCTAATAACTAAACTACAACTTGATGCAGCCAAATTTCACAAATCCATCCCCGACAACGGTGTCAAAAACTTGTTGTAAATTCCTGCAAGTGCATAGTTTTATCATCGTACCGTTCAGGGATGTCGTCCTTAGGGATGAATTATGAAACTGGAATACAAATAACCTAAACTAGCTTACATAAACAAGAGTGAATTATTAGATTAAAACCAATGACATGAGAACATTGAACCCGGAATATTACAATCGACCATGAAGAGAAGTATCAATTAACTTCAGAATAGTATCACGAAGTCTGAAATTTAACACCTTAATATTCTGATTAAGGAAACAAACAAACCAAAAACCAGAGTGCAAGAAGAGATGCCGAGATTGAAGCAAAGAAATCAGAGCAAGTTACGAGAACCACAAATGATGTTCGTCCCCGAATCGAGCAAATTCAACTCCACCCCACAAGTCTCTTTTAAGTTGAATAAAAGTTTGAGAACATTACAAATTAAGAGGCTAGATTACTAAATCTGAAAACCGAAAAAGAAAATGGACACACAAAGAGAATGATCATTAAACCTAATCTTGACTCTCTACTAGTCGTTACTACTCGGCGCCTTGTGCTTTGCTTCAACCGCTATTAAAGCCACTGAGGAACTGATTCATTGTGCCCAAAATCATCGCCCCTTGGAATGCTTGAAACCATCCCATTGATATGGTGAGTAATGATGGAGTGAATGAGGAGAGAGAGAGAGAGACAGGGACGCTATAGCCGTGTGGAGAAGATGAAGCAGCGCTGGCTGCTGAATCTAGAAATGGGTAGCCCGAGGAAGAACAAGAGGAGTCGGGGGGAAAGGAAGGAATCACGTGACCAGCACGTGATAGTTAAATAACAGAAGAGTAGGCTGGTTAGGAACACAGAGCTTAGTCCATGAGGAGGAGAAGAAAAACATCGCAGTTGGGCCATTGTAAGGAAGAGAGAAAAGGGGGAAAGAGTGAAAGGGAGGCGTGTGATCTGGGGAAAAAAAGGGCAGGCTGGGACCGGGTTCTGGGCCTGGGTTGTAGCAAATAAGCCGGCTGGACCGGCCCACCTGAGAAAGAGGCAAGGGGCGCGGAAGTAGGAGGGGGAAACTGGGCCTCATGCTGGGCTTGGTTCAACCACTCCTACTCCTTTTCTTCATCTCTTGATTCAATTTTTGGCCTTACTTGAGCGTTTGGTTTATTTTTTCTAAACTCCCCAATCCCTATAAAATAAGGAAAATATATTAAAATGCTAATTTATTAATTTATTATGAGCAAATATTAGATAGTAAAGGGGCATAAAATGCAATAATTTTGAGTTGAAGACTTTGTCCTTACTTGGTGATGAGAAACCAGGAGGCATCTTCATATAAACTTCTTCTTCTAGGTCTCTATGCAGAAATGCGTTGTTTTCGTCCATCTGCTGTATTTCCCATCCTTTAGCAACTGGAACTGCTAGAAAGCACCTCACACTTGTTATTTTAGTGACAGGTGCAAAGGTTTCATTAATAATCAAACCTTTCAATCTGATAATTTCCCCGGATTACCAATCATGCCTTATATCACTGAATGCCGATGTTGGAGTTGTAATTCACCCGGTAAACCCATTTGCAACTAATGTGCTTCTTACCTGGAGGTATATCTTCCACTATCCATGTTTTGTTCTCTTCCAATGCTCGTATTTCTTCAGCCCTGGCCTTCCACCAAAGAGGGTCCTTTACCGCTTCCTGAAAATATTTAGGCTCCACCACCTTTGTTATAGTCGCCAAAAAAATTTTATGAGCTGCATTAAATTTTTCACACGACACATAGTTTGCTATAGGATAACATGTACCTAAGGATCTTAATTGAAGCGAGTCAATGATGGAGGAGTCATCAGTTGAGTCATTGGGCTGAGCGCTATAACACAAGTAATCATTAAATCGGGTTGGTCGTTTTTGGGCACGAACTGGTTTATAGACTTCACGTTGCGACCCAACATTCTCCCCCGGGCTAGTTTATATTGGGCCTAAGGCTGTGCTAGCTAGATCTCTACTTCTTTTTGTCTAACCTCTTTTCGATAGCCATGTTCTCCCGTAGACTGGGCCTGCATTGGCGAATTGGGCCTTTCTTGCTGCCCATCACCAAAGGGGTCTGAACAGCCATCTAGGTCCTCAATATGGTTGCGCCGGCCTTCTATTGGTGATTGCGGATTCTTGGGCTAGACATCCAGGCTCCCCCTCTCAGTGGGCTCCCTCTCCTTGGCTGATGTAAGGTGCAAGGTGCACTGGTGGTGAATTTTTTCCAATGTTTTACATCTCTCTGCTTGTTGTCTCATGATGCTCTTTCTTAATATTGTGAGCAAAAGGGAAAATATGCTCATGGAAGATTACATCTCTACTCACAAAGAACTCATATGTCTCCAAATCCTAAATCTCCAATCCTTTTGCCCAAAAGGATAACCCACAAAAGGACACTTTCTACTACGGGATGCAAATTTATCTTTGATTCTCAATCTATTTTGTGCAAAGCATAACATTCCAAAAACCCATATATGATCATATGATGGCTTTTGATGATATAAAATCTCATAAGAAGTCTTTCCTAACAATAGTTTGCCAGGTGTTCTGTTTATCAAGTGAGCCGTCGTAAGAACACATCACCCCAAAATGTTACTGGTAAGTTGGCTTGAAACAAAAAAGCTCGGGCTACATTCAAGACATGCCGATGTCTTCGCTCTACCCTACCGTTTTGTTGGGGTGTGTCAACGCAACCACTCTGATGCAAAATTCCATTTTCTGCATAAAAGGCATTTATTTGATTCGAGTAAACTCAGATCTATTATCCCTTCTTACCAGCTTAACACCCTTTCCAAATTGGTTTTTGGACATGATAATGAAATTTTTGAGTAGTTCACTTTTTTCTCCCTTTTCTCTCAACAAATAAACACAGGTTGCTCGGCTAACATCATCAACTTTTGTTAGAAAATAATGGGCACCACTAGAGGATGATACTCTATAGGGACCTTAAATATCACAATGGATAAGCTCAAAGATATACTCAAATTTATCTCATAGGAAATTTTCCACGGGTTTGCTTTACACAAGAGCAAATTTCATATATATCATTATTTTTACTAAGATTAAATCCTAAATGTTTAGAAAGGAAAACCAAACTGGATGGATGCCCCAATCATCTATGCCACAGGTTGTCAAAGTTAATTGTGTTTGCTTGACTCTTTTCCAATGACCCATGTTTGCAGTAATAAACTCCTCCACGTTGCTCACCCCCACCAATCTGAATCCTTAAGGTACGGTCCTGCAACACACATGCATCATCAGAAAATATAGCAAAACATCTCATATCTTTACATAACATAGCTATAGAAATTAGGTTGCATTTTAAACTTGGCACATAAAGGACTTTTTTTAGTCTCAAATTTCCACCAAAGGTCACGCTTCCTTGGTGGGAAGCCATGGTGTTCGTTCCATTAGTTAGGCCAATGGCTATGGGTAGAATCAGCTTGGTTGCTTCCAATATATTTCAGTTGCCTGTCATATGGCATGAAGCACTGCTATCAGAAATCCATAAAGCCTTACCTGAGAGTTGATCACAACCAGATTAAGGAACTTCAATGAGGCTCAAGGGGCATTGAATCAGCTACGTGGTCAGACCTGGGATGGAGATGTGGTTCGGGTCTGCTGCAGTGCTGTTACTGCTGAGGGCTGCTTTAGCTCCAATCACTGTAGTGTGGGTTGTTACACACCCAGGGCCATGTCCTCTGCCTCCAGATCTTCCACCGTGTCCAGTTCGTCCTATGCGACCTCCATGACCTCGTATGCGGCTGCCCTAGCTTGGTGGATATCCCACAACCTCATAGCAGTGTGTTTTCTCATGCCCATACTTCCCATAATGCTTACAAGTGGGCTTTTCATACATGACAGGTTGTTCTCTCGTCACAAAGGCAACTCCGTTCTCGACACGTTCATCCCTTTTTATCATGATACATTTATGGTTTTCTTCTTGTTGCATTATGTTGAAAATAGTATCAATAGATGGCAAAGGATCACGCGCTAGAACCTAACTTTGCACAGTTGAGAAGGACTCATCGTTTAACCCCATTAAAAACTGGTGAGTCTTTTCTTCATCCACCATCTTTAGTAGCTTATTTCCGATCCCACATTCACACTTACCGCATGTGCAATAGGGAATCTTTGCATAATTTTCTAATTCACTGAACATCTCTATTAGTTCATTGTAAAATTCAACAACCTCTAGCTCTTCTTGTTTACAAGATGCATGATTAGCCTTTAGTTGATGAATTTTAGGGGTACTTGTAATAGTTAAAGTTTCCTACATAGCTTAGGCTATATCAATGTAGGCCACACTCGCATGTAGTTTGGGGTCAATTACATTTAAAATCTATGAACAAATCATTGAATTGGCCATCTCCTAGGAAACCAATTCACTGTGATCTTCATTCTCTTTGCGCATTGGTTTGGCTAGGGTTCCTTCTATAAACCCTAGTTTGTTCTTAGACTTTAGCGCAATTCTTACCGTCTTCCTCCATAGATCAAAATTTTTACCATTGAATACGACCGAAGTGATAGCAACTCCTAACCCTTCTAGTGGATGTAGATAGTATGGTGATTGATTTTCAATCACAAACTTCTTTCCTTTAAGCATAGCTCTGATACCATGAAAGATTTTAAGGAATGCAAAATTTGTTCAACCCACGAGCTTGATGTACCGTGAGATTATGTTTCGTTTCTCATTGATTTGCCATGCTAATTACAAAAACTCATATACACTTTACACCCTAATTCTAGTTGCCATAGGAAACAAGGAAGACAGAGGAATAGGAAACAAAGGATTACAAGAAATGTTTGATGATATCCTATTCCAAACAGCATGCCCTGACTCACACAGGAAAAGTCAGGTAAATTTCCATTGCACAAATGCTCAACAAGCGGTCAGGCACTTTGATGTCAAAGAGAGCACGTTACAATCATTTTCTCCAGGAACTTGTAGGTTCTATAACCGCTGGAGCCAAATTAACATAGTTTTTTTTTAATAATTTTTTTGGCTACCAACCACTTTCTTTCTTTTTTTCCAGTTGCAATAACTATAGTGTGTTGTTCCATTTAATTGTTTTTTTCCCTATGGATTACACATTATTTTGCTTCCTTGGCATAAACATTTTTCCACCCCACTTCTCTTTTTTATGCGAATTTCTATCTCCATATTATTAATTTATTTTTTATTGATGATCAAGCATTTATAAATCAAACATTTGTCACACATAAAACACCTACAATAAATTATATCTTAATAAAACTATTCCCATAACCAAAAAATATAAAATACACAATGCATTTCAATAATGCTCACCAATAGTTATAGCACTGCTCACAAATGCATAGAACAACAGCTCATTATTGTTATTCCTCAATTTTTTTTACAATATGAGAGGACAAATGTTACAACGTATGTGATAATAATCACTAATACATGCTCACTAATACGCACAATAATGCTCACTAGTATATATAATAATGCTCAC
>JAKOGI010001770.1:0-20000 GCA_029747015.1 Carnegiea gigantea
AGGTCCCTTTATCTCAATTAGGTGGTGATTGAATTCTGTATCCTAATTGATTTAAGAGATTGCCCAAGTCCTTGGCTTGAGTGGCTCCATTTGGATTATCTCTTGTCGAGTTCTTGAACTATCATATCCTTTCCTTGTTTTCGCAAAAATACAAAAACACAAACCTAGCCTTGCTTGGTCATTTGGGTGCTCTCTTTCATACATCATTTGGTATCAGAGCCTAGGTTGCCTACTTGACCGAGCTTCCAAACCCAAACACATCCACAAATCAGCCTCATACACATTAGGTCCTACCATGAGTTCTACCATGAGCATTAAAAGGTGTTCTAAGTGTCAAGGCTTTGGTCATGCACCCTCGGACTGCCCCAACAAGGAATTCATCACCTTGATCGAATGGGAGGCAGCCATGAAGGAAGAAAAAGAAGTTAGCTATGCATTTGTCTTAAATGGAAAAGGCCATAATAGTGACATTAACTTTGATTTACCTCCCATCTTTGACGCCTATGATGAAGTTGAAGAACCCTTGTTCTTTAATGAAGGATGCCAAGAAGATAATGAGGTAAATTGGAACATACCTCCGAGATTTGATGAGCATGAAGTTGAAGAACTCCAAGCATCCGAGTTGGAGCCATGTGGGGTTGTTCAAGGATTTGAGCAATTCTTGACTCACGAAGAATGACCTCATTCACCACAAGAATTGAGGACAATTCTTTCCGAAGAGAGAGGGATTGATGTATATTTTCAAGGGGATCATTTTCATTCTTTAAACTCAACTTCAAGGGAGGTAAGTTTGAAACAAGTTCATGCATGGCAAGGCCCTTCTTTGGTTCCAATATTTGAATTTCATGACAAAAGACACTTTATGGAGTTTATTTGAACTTCAAAGTGCCTTTTCCAAATGGGTTTTCTAAATGGGGATCAAGAGTCAATGCGTTTCAGAGGGGAAGAACCAGGTCTAGCTAATTTTGATTTCTGTCCTGTTTTGTGCAGCATGTATTCCAAGCTTTTCATGCACTTAGACTACTGCAAGTTAGCTTTTTAGAAAGCTCTTAAATTCTACTTTTGGGTCACGTAATTTATTTCAAGTTAAGTCAAGCTCTAGTTGTCAAAATAAGGGATAGAAGCCAAAGTGTCAGTGCTGCCAGCATGTCCAGTTTATTTGCCCAGTTTTGAGGATTAAAATTCTTAAACCTCCAGAAGGTACAACCAGGATGCAGGAGGCCTAGATTGAAGTTTAAGAAGTTCGCTTTCCAATGAATCAAGATGCAAGGCATTTGGTGTTCATTTGGTTGGTCAAATAAAGCCCTAAAGTAAAACTGCCGGAATCGAGTCCAGTTTGGGCAGTCTGCACTCTTCGGCCCATATCTTTCAAACGGCTAATCCAAATGCAATGCAACTACTTCCCTTAGAAACTAGACTCCTCCAGATTTCCAGGGAATCAAGAACCATGGAATTTCGATATCAAACCAGAGAGATATGCCTATTTGAATCTGGCCTTGCCGCAGGTGTGAACGCAATTAACGCAAAATGCGTATGCATTGCATCTTCATGCTACAGCCCTTTGCTGCATTCTTCTCCCTACAAGCTGCATTCCCCCTGTCTCCCAAGGCTAAAGGCGTGTCAATTCAAGTGGGAACATGCATCTTCAAGACTGCTAAGTTTGTTTCACTCAAACAAACACCAACCGGACACACCTCTTCATAACCGTGTGCATGCTTTCTATAGTTACTTGTATTTTGCTTTCTTTTCATTTGTGTCTCTTCATAAGAATGCTTGTATATTTTCAAGTGTGAGGCCAACCCTATATAAAGGCCATAAATCGAGTTGTTTTGCATGAAGTCATTCATAAAGTAAAACGCACAATTCAGATTTGAGTTGAATACTCTTTTCTCAAAATCCCTAGTTCTATATCTTGAGAAGTGGCTCTCTCAAGTGGTATTCTAGGTCCCTTTATCTCAATTAGCTGGTGATTAAATTCTGTACCCTAATTGATTTAAGGGATTGCCCAAGTCCTTGGCTTGAGTGGCTCCATTTGGATTATCTCTTGTCGAGTTCTTGAACTATCCTATCCTTTCCTTGTTTTCGCAAAAATACAAAAACACAAACCTAGCCTTGCTCGGTCATTTGGGTGCTCCTATATACATCATTTGGTATCAGAGCCTAGGTTGTCTACTTGACCAAGCTTCCAAACCCAAACACATCCACAAATCAGCCCCATACACATCAGGTCCTACCTTGAGTTCTAGCATGAGCATTAAAAGGCGTTCTAAGTGTTAAGGCTTTGGTCATGCACCCTCGGACTGCCCCAACAAGGAATTCATCACCTTGACCGAATGGGAAGCAGCCATGAAGGAAGAAAAAGAAGTTAGCTATCCATTTGTCTTAACTGGAGAAGGCCATTATCAAGAAAATAGTGACGTTAACTTTGATCTACCTCCCATCTTTGATGCCTATGATGAAGTAGATAATGAGATAAATTGGAGCCTACCTCCAAGATTTGATGAGCTTGTAATTGAAGAACTCAAAGTGTCCAAGTTAAAGCCTTGTTGGGTTGTTGAAGAATTTAAGCAACTCTTGATTTCAGAAGAATGGCCTCATTTACAACAAGAATTGAGGACAATTCTTTTCGAAGAGAGAGGGATTGATGTATATTTTCAAGGGGATCATTTTCATTCTTTAAACTCAACTTTAAGGGAGGTAAGTTTCAAACAAGTTCATGCATGGCAAGGGTCTTCTTTGGTTCCATTATTTGAATTTCATGACAAAAGACACTTTATGGAGTTTTATTTGAACTTCAAAGTGCCTTTTCCAAAGGGGTTTCCAAATGGGGATTGAGAGTGCAATGCATTTCAGAGGGAAAGAACCAAGTCTAGCTAATTTTGATTTCTGTCCAGTTTTGCGTAGCATGTATTCCAAGCTTTTCATGCACTTAGACTGCTGCAAGCTAGCTTTTTAGAAAGCTCTTAAAGTCTACTTTGGGGTCACATAATTTATTTCAAGTTAAGTTAAGCTCTAGTTGTCAAAATAAGGGATAGAAGCCAAAGTGTCAGTGCTGCCAGCATGTCCAGTTTATTTGCCCGGTTTTGAGGATTAAAATTCTTAAACCTCTAGAAGGTATAACCAGGATGCAGGAGGCCTAGATTGAAGTTTAAGAAGTTCTCTTTCCAATGAATCAAGATGCAAGTCATTTGGAGTTCATTTTTTTGGTCAAATAAAGCCCTAAAGTAAAACTGCCAGAATCCAGTCTAGTTTGGGCAGTCTGTACTCTTCGGCCGATATCTTTCAAACGGCTAATCCAAATGCAATGCAACCACTTTCTTAGAAACTAGACTCTTCCAGCTGTCTAGGGAATCAAGAATCATCAAATTTGGATCACAAACCAGAGAGATATGTCCATTTGAATCTGGCCTTGCTGCAGGTGTGAATGCAATTAATGCAAAACGTATATACATTGCATCTTCATGCTACAGCCCTTTGCTACATTCTTCTCCCTGTAAGCTGCATTCCCCCTTTCTCCCAAGGCTAAAGGCGTGTCAATTCAAGTGGGAACATGCATCTTCAAGGCTGCTAAGTTTGTTTCACTCAAGCAAACACCAACCGGACACACCTCTTCATAACCGTGTGCATGCTTTCTATAGTTACTTGTATTTTGCTTTCTTTTCATTTGTGTCTCTTCATAAGAATGCTTGTATCTTTTCAAGTGTGAGGCCAACTCTATATAAAGGCCATAAACCGAGTTGTTTAGCATCAAATCAAGTCATTCAAGTAATACAAAGCAAGTTCAAACAAAGAGTGTTTGTTCTCTTCCTTATAAATCCCTAGTTCTATATCTTCAGAGTGGCATCCTCAAGTGGTGTTCTAGGTCCCTCGTTCTCAACTTGGTGGTGATTAATTTCTGTATTCTAGTTGAGTAAGGGATTGCCCAAGGTTTGGTTTGAGTGGCTCCGGAAGGATGATCTCAAACACAACCTTGAACTATCCTTTTTACTTTTCCTTGTTTTCTTAATTATAAAAACCACAAAAATACTTAGCTTGGTCATTTGGGTGCCCCTATATACATCATTTGGTATCAGAGCCTAGGTTGCCTACTTGACCAAGCTTCTAAACCCAAACACATCCACAAATCAGCCCCATACACATCAGGTCCTACCATGAGTTCTAGCATGAGCATTAAAAGGTGTTCTAAGTGTCAAGGCTTTGGTCATGCACCCTCGGACTGCCCCAACAAGGAATTCATCACCTTGACCGAATGGAAAGCAGCCATGAAGGAAGAAAAAGAAGTTAGCTATCCATTTGTCTTAAATGGAGAAGGCCATTATAGTGACGTTAACTTTGATCTACCTTCCATCTTTGATGCCTATGATGAAGTTGAAGAACCCTTGTTCTTTAATGAAGGATGCCAAGAAGATAATGAGGTAAATTGGAACCTACCTCTGAGATTTGATAAGCATGAAGTTGAAGAACTCCAAGCATCCGAGTTGGAGCCATGTGGGGTTGTTCAAGGATTTGAGCAATTCTTGACTCAAGAAGAATGGCCTCATTCACCACAAGAATTGAGGACAATTCTTTTCGAAGAGAGAGGGATTGATGTATGCTTTCAAGGGAATCATTTTCATCCTTTAAACTCAACTTCAAGGGAGGTAAGTTTCATATAAATTCATGCATGGCAAGGCTCTTCTTTGGTTCCATTATTTGAATTTCATGACAAAAGACACTTTATGGAGTTTTATTTGAACTTCAAAGTGCCTTTTCCAAAGGGGTTTCTAAATGGGGATCGAGAGTGCAATGCATTTCAGAGGGAAAGAACCAAGTCTAGCTAATTTTGATTTCTGTCCAGTTTTGTGCAGCATGTATTCCAAGCTTTTCATGCACTTAGACTGCTACAAGTTAGCTTTTTAGAAAGCTCTTAAAGTCTACTTTGGGGTCACGTAATTTATTTCAAGTTAAGTCAAGCTCTAGTTGTCAAAATAAGGGATAGAAGCCAAAGTGTCAGTGCTGCCAGCATGTCTAGTTTATTTGCCCGGTTTTGAGGATTAAAATTCTTAAACCTCCAAAAGGTATAACCAGGATGCAGGAGGCCTAGATTGAAGTTTAAGAAGTTTTCTTTGCAATGAATCAATATGCAAGTCATTTGGAGTTCATTTGGTTGGTCAAATAAAGCCCTAAAGTAAAACTACCGGAATCCAGTCCAGTTTGGGCAGTTTGTACTCTTCGGCCCATATCTTTCAAACGGCTAATCCAAATGCAATGAAACTACTTCCCTTAGAAACTATACTCTTCCAGATTTCCAGGGAATCAGGAATCATCGAATTTGGATCACAAACCAGAGAGATATGCCCATTTGAATCTGGCCTTGCTGCAGGTATGAACGCAATTTAATGCAAAATGAGTATAGCATTGCATCTTCATGCTACAGCCTTTGCTGCATTCTTCTCCCTACAAGCTGCATTCCGCTTTCTCCCAAGGCTAAGGCGTGTCATTCAAAGGGGAAAAACATGCATCTTCAAGACTGCTAAGTTCGTTTCACTCAAGCAAACACCAAACGACACACCTCTTCATAACCGTGTGCATGCTTTCTATAGTATTGTATTTGCTTTCTTTTCATTTGTGTCTCTTCATAAGAAGCTTGTATCTTTTCAAGTGTGAGGCCAACCCTATATAAAGCCATAAATCGAGTTGTTTTGCATAAAGACATTCATCAAGTAAAAAAGTACAATTCGATTTGAGTTGAATACCTTTTCTCAAAATCCCTAGTTCTATATCTTGAGAAGTGGCTCTCTCAAGTGGTGTTCTAGGTCCCTTTATCTCAATTAGATGGTGATTAAATTCTGTATCTAATTGATTTTAAGGGATTGCCCAAGTCCTTGGCTTGAGTGGCTCCATTTGGATTATCTCTTGTCGAGTTCTTGAACTATCCTATCCTTTCCTTGTTTTCGCCAAAAATACAAAAACACAAACCTAGCCTTGCTTGGTCATTTGGGTGCTCCTATATACATCATTTGGTATCAGAGCCTAGGTTGTCTACTTGACCAAGCTTCCAAACCCAAACACATCCACAAATCAGCCCCATACACATCAGGTCCTACCATGAGTTCTAGCATGAGCATTAAAAGGTGTTCTAAGTGTCAAGGCTTTGGCCATGCACCCTCGGACTGCCCCAACAAGGAATTCATCACCTTGACCGAATGGGAAGCAGCCATGAAGGAAGAAAAAAAGAAGTTAGCTATTCCATTTGTCTTAAATGGAGAAGGCCATTATAGTGACGTAACTTTGAATCTACCTCCCATCTTTGATGCCTATGATGAAGTTGAAGAACCCTTGTTCTGTTAATGAAGGATGCCAAGAAGATAATGAGGTAAATTGGACCTACCTCCGAGATTTGATGAGCATAAAGTTGAAGAACTCCAAGCATCTGAGTGGAGCCATGTGGGTTTGTTCAAGGATTTGAGCAATTCTTGACTCAAGAAGAATGACCTCATTCACCACAAGAATTGAGGACAATTCTTTCCGAAGAGAGAGGGATGATGTTATATTTTCAAGGGGATCATTTCATTCTTTAAACTCAACTTCAAGGGAGTAAGTTTCAAACAAGTTCATGCATGGCAAGGCTCTTCTTTGGTTCCATTATTTGAATTTCATGACAAAAGACACTTTGTAGAGTTTTATTTTAATTTCAAAGTGCCTTTTTCCAAAGGGGTTTCCAAATGGGGATCGAGAGTGCAATGCATTTCAGAGGGAAAGAACCAAGTCTAGCTAATTTTGATTTCTATCCCGTTTTGTGCAGCATGTATTCCAAGTGCAGCATGTATTCCAAGCTTTTCATGCACTTAGACTGCTGCAAGTTAGCTTTTTAGAAAGCTCTTAAAGTCTACTTTGGGGTCACGTAATTTATTTCAAGTTAAGTCAAACTCTAGTTGTCAAAATAAGGGATAGAAGCCAAAGTGTCAGTGCTGCCAGCATGTCCAGTTTATTTGCCCAGTTTTGAGGATTAAAATTCTTAAACCTCCAGAAGGTACAACCAGGATGCAGGAGGCCTAGATTGAAGTTTAAGAAGTTCGCTTTCCAATGAATCAAGATGCAAGGCATTTGGTGTTCATTTGGTTGGTCAAATAAAGCCCTAAAGTAAAACTGCCGGAATCGAGTCCAGTTTGGGCAGTCTGCACTCTTCGGCCCATATCTTTCAAACGGCTAATCCAAATGCAATGCAACTACTTCCCTTAGAAACTAGACTCCTCCAGATTTCCAGGGAATCAAGAACCATGGAATTTCGATATCAAACCAGAGAGATATGCCTATTTGAATCTGGCCTTGCCGCAGGTGTGAACGCAATTAACGCAAAATGCGTATGCATTGCATCTTCATGCTACAGCCCTTTGCTGCATTCTTCTCCCTACAAGCTGCATTCCCCCTGTCTCCCAAGGCTAAAGGCGTGTCAATTCAAGTGGGAACATGCATCTTCAAGACTGCTAAGTTTGTTTCACTCAAACAAACACCAACCGGACACACCTCTTCATAACCGTGTGCATGCTTTCTATAGTTACTTGTATTTTGCTTTCTTTTCATTTGTGTCTCTTCATAAGAATGCTTGTATATTTTCAAGTGTGAGGCCAACCCTATATAAAGGCCATAAATCGAGTTGTTTTGCATGAAGTCATTCATAAAGTAAAACGCACAATTCAGATTTGAGTTGAATACTCTTTTCTCAAAATCCCTAGTTCTATATCTTGAGAAGTGGCTCTCTCAAGTGGTATTCTAGGTCCCTTTATCTCAATTAGCTGGTGATTAAATTCTGTACCCTAATTGATTTAAGGGATTGCCCAAGTCCTTGGCTTGAGTGGCTCCATTTGGATTATCTCTTGTCGAGTTCTTGAACTATCCTATCCTTTCCTTGTTTTCGCAAAAATACAAAAACACAAACCTAGCCTTGCTCGGTCATTTGGGTGCTCCTATATACATCATTTGGTATCAGAGCCTAGGTTGTCTACTTGACCAAGCTTCCAAACCCAAACACATCCACAAATCAGCCCCATACACATCAGGTCCTACCTTGAGTTCTAGCATGAGCATTAAAAGGCGTTCTAAGTGTTAAGGCTTTGGTCATGCACCCTCGGACTGCCCCAACAAGGAATTCATCACCTTGACCGAATGGGAAGCAGCCATGAAGGAAGAAAAAGAAGTTAGCTATCCATTTGTCTTAACTGGAGAAGGCCATTATCAAGAAAATAGTGACGTTAACTTTGATCTACCTCCCATCTTTGATGCCTATGATGAAGTAGATAATGAGATAAATTGGAGCCTACCTCCAAGATTTGATGAGCTTGTAATTGAAGAACTCAAAGTGTCCAAGTTAAAGCCTTGTTGGGTTGTTGAAGAATTTAAGCAACTCTTGATTTCAGAAGAATGGCCTCATTTACAACAAGAATTGAGGACAATTCTTTTCGAAGAGAGAGGGATTGATGTATATTTTCAAGGGGATCATTTTCATTCTTTAAACTCAACTTTAAGGGAGGTAAGTTTCAAACAAGTTCATGCATGGCAAGGGTCTTCTTTGGTTCCATTATTTGAATTTCATGACAAAAGACACTTTATGGAGTTTTATTTGAACTTCAAAGTGCCTTTTCCAAAGGGGTTTCCAAATGGGGATTGAGAGTGCAATGCATTTCAGAGGGAAAGAACCAAGTCTAGCTAATTTTGATTTCTGTCCAGTTTTGCGTAGCATGTATTCCAAGCTTTTCATGCACTTAGACTGCTGCAAGCTAGCTTTTTAGAAAGCTCTTAAAGTCTACTTTGGGGTCACATAATTTATTTCAAGTTAAGTTAAGCTCTAGTTGTCAAAATAAGGGATAGAAGCCAAAGTGTCAGTGCTGCCAGCATGTCCAGTTTATTTGCCCGGTTTTGAGGATTAAAATTCTTAAACCTCTAGAAGGTATAACCAGGATGCAGGAGGCCTAGATTGAAGTTTAAGAAGTTCTCTTTCCAATGAATCAAGATGCAAGTCATTTGGAGTTCATTTTTTTGGTCAAATAAAGCCCTAAAGTAAAACTGCCAGAATCCAGTCTAGTTTGGGCAGTCTGTACTCTTCGGCCGATATCTTTCAAACGGCTAATCCAAATGCAATGCAACCACTTTCTTAGAAACTAGACTCTTCCAGCTGTCTAGGGAATCAAGAATCATCAAATTTGGATCACAAACCAGAGAGATATGTCCATTTGAATCTGGCCTTGCTGCAGGTGTGAATGCAATTAATGCAAAACGTATATACATTGCATCTTCATGCTACAGCCCTTTGCTACATTCTTCTCCCTGTAAGCTGCATTCCCCCTTTCTCCCAAGGCTAAAGGCGTGTCAATTCAAGTGGGAACATGCATCTTCAAGGCTGCTAAGTTTGTTTCACTCAAGCAAACACCAACCGGACACACCTCTTCATAACCGTGTGCATGCTTTCTATAGTTACTTGTATTTTGCTTTCGTTTCATTTGTGTCTATTTCATAAGAATGGCTTGTATCTTCAAAGTGTGAGGCCAATCATAATAACAGGCCATAAATCGAGGTTGTTTTGCATGAAGTCATTCACAAGTAAAAAGTACAATTCAGATTGGTTGGAATACTCTTTTCTCAAAATCCCTAGTTCTATATCTGAGAAGTGGCTCTCTCAAGTGGATTCTAGGATCCCTTTATCTCAATTAGATGGTGATTAAATTCTGTATCCTAATTGATTTAAGGATTTGCCCAAGTCCTTGGGCTGAGTGGCTCCATTGGGATTATCTCTGTCGAGTTCTTGAATATCCGATACTTTCTTGTTTTTCGCAAAAATACAAAAACACAAACCTTAAGCCTTGCTTGGTCATTTGGGTGCTCTCTTTCATACATCATTTGGTATCAGAGCCAAGGTTGCCCACTTGACCAAGCTTCCGAACCTAAACACATCCACAAATCAGCCCCATACACATCTAGTCCTACCATAAGTTCTAGCATGAGTATTAAAAGGTGTTCCAAGTGTCAAGGCTTTGGTCATGCACCCTCGGACTGCACCAACAAGGAATTCATCACCTTAACCGAATGGGAAGCAGCCATGAAGGAAGAAAAAGAAGTTAGCTATCCATTTGTCTTAAATAGAGAAGGCCATTATAGTGACGTTAACTTTGATCTACCTCCCATCTTTGATGCCTATGATGAAGTTGAAGAACCCTTGTTCTTTAATGAAGGATGCCAAGAAGATAATGAGGTAAATTGGAACCTACCTCCAAGATTTGATGAGCTTGAAATTGAAGAACTCCAAGTGTCCGATTTGGAGCTATGTGGGGTTGTCGAAGGAATTGAGGAACTCTTGAGTCAAGAAGAATGCCCTCGTTCAAAACAAGAATTGAGGACAATTCTTTTCGAAGAGAGAGGGATTGATGTATATTTTCAAGGGGATCATTTTCATTCTTTAAACTCAACTTCAAGGGAGGTAAGTTTCAAACAAGTTCATGCATGGCAAGGCTCTTCTTTGGTTCCATTATTTGAATTCATGACAAAAGACACTTTTGGAGTTTTATTTGAACTTCAAAGTGCCTTTTCCAAAGGGGTTTCCAAATGGGGATCGAGAGTGCAATGCATTTCAGAGGGAAAGAACCAAGTCTAGCTAATTTTGATTTCTGTCCAGTTTTGTGCAGCATTATTCCAAGCTTTTCATGCACTTAGACTGCTGCAAGTTAGCTTTTTAGAAAGCTCTTAAAGTCTACTTTGGGGTCACGTAATTTATTTCAAGTTAAGTCAAGCTCTAGTTGTCAAAATAAGGGATAGAAGCCAAAGTGTCAGTGCTGCCAGCATGTCCAGTTTATTTGCCCAGTTTTGAGGATTAAAATTCTTAAACCTCCAGAAGGTACAACCAGGATGCAGGAGGCCTAGATTGAAGTTTAAGAAGTTCTCTTTCCAATGAATCAAGATGCAAGGCATTTGGAGTTCATTTGGTTGGTCAAATAAAGCCCTAAAGTAAAACTGCCGGAATCGAGTTCAGTTTGGGCAGTCCGTACTCTTCGGCCCATATCTTTCAAACGGCTAATCCAAATGCAATGCAATTACTTCCCTTAGAAACTAGACTCTTCCATATTTCCATGGAATCAAGAATCATCGAATTTGGATCCCAAACTAGAGAGATATTCCCATTTGAATCTGGCCTTGCGGCAGGTGTGAACGCAATTAATGCAAAATGCGTATACATTGCATCTTCATGCTACAGCCCTTTGCTGCATTCTTCTCCCTACAAGCTGCATTCCCGCTTTCTCCCAAGGCTAAAGGCGTGTCAATTCAAGTGGGAACATGCATCTTCAAGACTGCTAAGTTCGTTTCACTCAAGCAAACACCAACCGGACACACCTCTTCATAACCGTGTGCATGCTTTCTATAGTTACTTGTATTTTGCTTTCTTTTCATTTGTGTCTCTTCATAAGAATGCTTGTATCTTTTCAAGTGTGAGGCCAACTCTATATAAAGGCCATAAACCGAGTTGTTTAGCATCAAGTCATTCATCAAGTAAAAAGTACAATTCAGATTTGAGTTGAATACTCTTTTCTCAAAACCCCTAATTCTATATCTTAAGAAGTGGCTCTCTCAAGTGGTGTTCTAGGTCCCTTTATCTCAATTAGGTGGTGATTAAAGTCTGTATCCTAATTAATTTAAGGGATTGCCCAAGTCCTTGGCTTGAGTGGCTCCATTTGGATTATCTCTTGTCGAGTTCTTGAACTATCCTATCCTTTCCTTGTTATCGCAAATACAAAAACACAAACCTAGCCTTGCTTGGTCATTTGGGTGCTCTCTTATATACATCATTTGGTATCAGAGCCTAGGTTGCCTACTTGACCAAGCTTCCAAACCCAAACACATCCACAAATCAGCCCTATACACATCAGGTCCTACCATGAGTTCTAGCATGAGCATTAAAAGGTGTTCTAAGTGTCAAGGCTTTGGTCATGCACCCTCGGACTGCCCCAACAAGGAATTCATCACCTTGACCGAATGGGAAGCAGCCATGAAGGAAGAAAAAGAAGTTAGCTATCCATTTGTCTTAAATGGAGAAGGCCATTATCATAGTGACGTTAACTTTGATCTACCTCCCATCTTTGATGCCTATGATGAAGTTGAAGAACCCTTGTTCTTTAATGAAGGATGCCAAGAAGATAATGAGGTAAATTGGAACCTACCTCCAAGATTTGATGAGCTAAAGTTGAAGAACTCCAAGCATCCGATTGGAGCCATGTGGGGTTGTTCAAGGATTTGAGCAATTCTTGACTCAAGAAGAATGCCCTCATTTACACAAGAATTGAGGACAATTCTTTTCGAAGAGAGAGGGATTGATGTATATTTTCAAGGGGATCATTTTCATTCTTTAAACTCAACTTCAAGGGAGGTAAGTTTCAAACAAGTTCATGCATGGCAAGGCTCTTCTTTGGTTCCATTATTTGAATTTCATGACAAAAGACACTTTGTAGAGTTTTATTTTAATTTCAAAGTGCCTTTTTCCAAAGGGGTTTCCAAATGGGGATCGAGAGTGCAATGCATTTCAGAGGGAAAGAACCAAGTCTAGCTAATTTTGATTTCTATCCCGTTTTGTGCAGCATGTATTCCAAGAGTTTCATGCACTTAGACTCCTGCAAGTTAGCTTTTTAGAAAGCTCTTAAAGTCTACTTTGGGGTTACGTAATTTATTTCAAGTTAAGTCAAGCTCTAGTTGTCAAAATAAGGGATAGAAGCCAAAGTGTCAGTGCTGCCAGCATGTCCAGTTTATTTGCCCGGTTTTGAGGATTAAAATTCTTAAACCTCCAGAAGGTACAACCAGGATGCAGGAGGGCTAGATTGAAGTTTAAGAAGTTCTCTTTCCAATGAATCAAGATGCAAGGCATTTGGAGTTCATTTCGTTGGTCAAATAAAGCCCTAAAGTAAAACTGCCGGAATCCAGTTCAATTTGGGTAGTCTATACTCTTCAGCCCATATCTTTCAAACGGCTAATCCAAATGCAATGAAACTACTTCCCCTAAAAACTAGACTCTTCCATCTTTCTATGGAATCAAGAGTCATCGAATTTGGATCCCAAACTAGAGAGATATGCCCACTTGAATCTGGCCTTCCTGCAGGTGTGAATGCAATTAATGCAAAACGCGTATACATTGCATCTTCATGCTACAGCCCTTTGCTGCATTCTTCTCCCTACAAGCTGTATTCCCCCTTTCTCGCAAGGCTAAAGGCGTGTCAATTCAAGTGGGAACATGCATCTTCAAGACTGCTAAGTTCGTTTCACTCAAGCAAACACCAACCGGACACACCTCTTCATAACCGTGTGCATGCTTTCTATAGTTACTTGTATTTTGCTTTCTTTTCATTTGTGTCTCTTCATAAGAATGCTTGTATCTTTTCAAGTGTGAGTCCAACCCTATATAAAGGCCATAAATCGAGTTGTTTTGCATGAAGTCATTCATCAAGTAAAAAGTACAATTCAGATTTGAGTTGAATACTCTTTTCTCAAAATCCCTAGTTCTATATCTTGAGAAGTGGCTCTCTCAAGTGGTATTCTAGGTCCCTTTATCTCAATTAGATGGTGATTAAATTCTGTATCCTAATTGATTTAAGGGATCGCCCAAGTCCTTGGCTTGAGTGGCTCCATTTGGATTATCTCTTGTCGAGTTGTTGAACTATCCTATCCTTTCCTTGTTTTCGCAAAAATACAAAAACACAAACCTAGCCTTGCTTGGTCATTTGGGTGCTCCTATATACATCATTTGGTATCAGAGCCTAGGTTGTCTACTTGACCAAGCTTCCAAACCCAAACACATCCACAAATCAGCCCCATACACATCAGGTCCTACCATGAGTTCTAGCATGAGCATTAAAAGGTGTTCTAAGTGTTAAGGCTTTGGCCATGCACCCTCGGACTGCCCCAACAAGGAATTCATTACCTTGTCCGAATGGGAAGCAGCCATGAAGGAAGAAAAAGAAGTTAGCTATCCATTTGTCTTAAATGGAGAAGGCCATTATAGTGATGTTAACTTTGATCTACCTCCTATCTTTGATGCCTATGATGAAGTTGAAGAACCCTTGTTCTTTAATGAAGGATGCCAAGAAGATGATGAGGTAAATTGGAACCTGCCTCCGAGATTTGATGAGCATGAAGTTGAAGAACTCCAAGCATCCGAGTTGGAGCCATCTGGGGTTGTTCCAAGATTTGAGCAATTCTTGACTCAAGAAGAATGGCCTCATTCACCACAAGAATTGAGGACAATTCTTTCTGAAGAGTGAGGGATTGATGTATATTTTCAAGGGGATCATTTTCATTCTTTAAACTCAACTTTAAGGGAGGTAAGTTTCAAACAAGTTCATGCATGGCAAGGCTCTTCTTTGGTTCCATTACTTGAATTTCATGACAAAAGACACTTTATAGAGTTTTATTTAAATTTCAAAATGCCTTTTTCCAAAGGGGTTTCCAAATGGGGATCGAGAGTGCAATGCATTTCAGAGGGATAGAACCAAATCCAGCTAATTTTGATTTCTGTCCCGTTTTGTGCAGCATGTATTCCAAGCTTTTCATGCACTTAGACTGCTGCAAGTTAGCTTTTTAGAAAGCTCTTAAAGTCTACTTTGGGGTTCCGTAATTTATTTCAAGTTAAGTCAAGCTCTAGTTGTCAAAATAAGGGATAGAAGCCAAAGTGTCAGTGCTGCCAGCATGTCCAGTTTATTTGCCCGGTTTTGAGGATTAAAGTTCTTAAACCTCCAGAAGGTACAACCAGGATGCAGGAGGCCTATATTGAAGTTTAAGAAGTTCTCTTTCCAATGAATCAAGATGCAAGTCATTTGGAGTTCATTTCGTTGGTCAAATAAAGGCCTAAAGTAAAACTGCCAGAATCCAGTCCAATTTGGGTAGTCTGTACTCTTCAGCCCATATCTTTCAAACGGCTAATCCAAATGCAATGAAACTACTTCCCATAGAAACTAGACTCTTCCAGATTTCCAGGAAATTAAGAATCATCGAATTTGGATCCCAAACCAGGGAGATATGCCCATTTGAATCTGACCTTGTTGTAGGTGTGAACGCAATTAATGCAAAATGCGTATACATTGCATCTTGATGCTACAGCCCTTTGCTGCATTCTTCTCCCTACAAGCTGCATTCCCCCTTTCTCCCAAGGCTAAAGGCGTATCAATTCAAGTGGGAACATGCATCTTCAAGACTGCTAAGTTCGTTTCACTCAAGCGAACACCAACTGGACACACCTCTTCATAACCGTGTGCATGCTTTCTATAGTTACTTGTATTTTGCTTTCTTTTCATTTGTTTCTCTTCATAAGAATGCTTGTATCTTTTCAAGTGTGTGGCCAACTCTATATAAAGGCCATAAACAGAGTTGTTTTGCGTGAAGTCATTCATCAAGTAAAAAGTACAATTTAGATTTGAGTTGAATACTCTTTTCTCAAAATCCCTAGTTCTATATCTTGAGAAGTGGCTCTCTCAAGTGATGCTCTAGGTCCCTTTATCTCAATTAGGTGGTGATTAAATTCTGTATCCTAATTGATTTAAGGGATTGCCCAAGTCCTTGGCTTGAGTGGCTCCATTTGGATTATCTCTTGTCGAGTTCTTGAACTATCCTATCCTTTCCTGGTTTTCGCAAAAATACAAAAACACAAACCTAGCCTTGCTTGGTCATTTGGGTGCTCCTATATACATCATCCAACCTTCGACTTCCACCTGTATTCAATTCCATTACACTCAAGTTCTTAACTTAGATAAAAACCAACTACCCATAATAACTCCAACTAGAAATTGTACCAGATGCATTCAATGTCTAACCCAGGCGAGGGAGCAACTAGTATGGGGATAGTTTGCAACCGTGGTGAGCCAGTTGACATTATGCCGACAGAGGAGGTTTGCTACAGGAGGCACCCAATTTGCCATAAGCTATAATGTCCATATATTACCAATTGTATTTATTTCATTATTTGTTGCCCTTTCTATACCATGTGGTGTATTGAATAAACCGAACACTTCGTTGAATGTACACTATTATTCTTTTCAGAGATTGTGCAGCCACTTCGAGTGGATTAATAATCACTTTAAAAGGGATAAGGAGGTTTCTATGCGCAGACTTGAAGCAACCAATCGAGCCCTACAGGCTGATGTTATAATGACAACAACAACTCGACACTGGTATGGGAGTTGGAGCTATTATAGAAGTCACAAGTCAAGTCCGCTGTTAGAGGCCAATTATGTGGATGTCCATATTCATCACTGCCTTTGTGGCGTACATTATCTAACTAGCTTCCATCCTTAACCAACGCAGCAGGAGATTATTTTCGGGGTGACGTACATGATGATCATAGTAACTAAATTAATTATGTATAGTCTGATTTGAGGTATATGACTTACTGATATGGCTAAGCACCCTCAGATACTACAAGGTAACTTACTCAGTTCATCACTTCTATATGATACCTTATAGTATGTCGTTCATGTGCTTTTTGGGTTTAGCTTAGCATGACATAGGCACATTTTTTGGGTTACTATTAAGGACTTCAATGGCATCGTGAATGGCAGTAGCATGAGATTCGTCCAGTACATCACGTTTGGGTTGTCCATTGTTATTTCCCATCCTTTTGTACACATAAATCCAATTGTAATTTATATGTTAATCTGTCTGACATTGTTGAACCCCTACATCTCCTCCGCATTCCCAAATCAGTCAAACATAAACTTCTTCAACCAAGCATATCATAATTACACTAATATCTTGACCTTTGCTTATATATATCCCGGGTTATATACATATGTGTAATGGGATATACCAAGTCTAATCAATCAATAACCTAAGTACATCTAACCACCATAGAAAATGCCATGTTGAAGAAGGCCTAACAATGTCTCTTGCACGGGTAAATTGTATACACCTAAGAAAAGGTGTTGTGGACGATCCCAAATAAGTCAAATTCAGAATGATTCGCCAAGCATATACCATTTCCCCTACCACCCCGACCATGGGATATGTATATCCCGGGTGATATGCACAGATGTATTGGTTAGCCTTTGCAAACTTGTAAATAACCAATGTGCATCCATGGTAAGCACATTAATTTGCAAGCCAACTGCAGCATGACATGTTGAGGAAGGGTTGACAGTAACCCCTTGCATGGGTAAATTGTAAATAGTTAAAATATAGTGTTGTCGGTGGTACCAAATAAGTAAAATTCGGACTGATTGACCAAGCATATACCACGTTCCTTACTAAGCCCAACATGAGATATGTATATCCCTGGTTATAAAAACATATGTACTTAGATAGCTAATGCTAACACCTAATCAACCTCCGTACATCCATGATAAGCATAGTACAACCAAGACAATCACAGTCCGTGACACGTTCAGTAAAGGCAGCCAATGTCCCATTGTATTCTGAAGTTGTATACAGTAAACAAATGTTGTTCTGGGTGGTGAAAATGTTGTCACTTTCACACCTAAAATGTTAATCCCCTGTGTACTGACATTACAATCTACCTGATAGGCTATAATAGCATACGAACAAATGATAAACTAAATTAAGAATGAGCAATCCCATTAAATGGTAAAACCATACGGTGGACAACGAAGACCAATGTCAATGTCTATAACTTCGACAACAAATGCAACCGCGACCCTACATGCATAGAAAACAAAAGTTATGGCAAGGGGCTGAAGTAGCTGGCGTGATTGATATTGCCACATAAAACATACGTACTTGTTAGTGACCTCGGGAAATTACGTATGCTGCTGCTGATGAGGCTGATCAAGCATTTCTCACTGTAATTGTACACATAGCCTTGATCAAATGACCACCCCTCTGCCCTAACCTACATCAGGTCTATAAATGCCATCACAAAGACCCCACAGTCATAACCACTATAAGAGCACAAGCCTGGTTATGAAATGTTCGTTATACATTCAATGCAACAACAACTACGGGGGGAGGGGTGATTAGGAAGGAAACATACTTGTCCTATTAGGGACAGTCTATTCTCTCTAATGGCCACAGCAGTGCATCGCTGTAAATCGTCATGCACATCAATGCAAATGCAATTGCAACCTTCTGAATGAAGCAGCATTATTGATGTTAGTAACCAGTAACAACACACAAAACCTTTTAAACACTTGCCATTGAAGTACGAACCCCAACTGTTGTACGCCTTACTACATACTCTGCAGTTACGTATTCATAATTACGGAAGGATCTGGACTAAGCGTAAAGTGTGTGTTTGTCTTACCTAGTAACAACCCAGGATACTCAAATGAACCTTAAAACATGTCACTTCACCAAGGAAGAATTGTAGAGCAACTCACAACGTTATCGATCAGGGCCTCCTTGAACATGTCCCCGTCGTCGGCTAGCGAGTTATCAATGAAGAAACATCGCAACTTGCATTTAGCGCATAACAATAACTAGTGGCTTCCAAGATCCTCCAATAGTGGCATGAAAACATTTACCCATGCAGAAAATGTTACACATGGCCTTACACATAACTTACGTAAACATACTAATCCGATGTAAAATCTCAGGCCACTTACATATTGAAGACCAGGGTATGATAACATACAATGGTATGATGCTTCATGAAAACTGATGACCAGCATATGATGGGAAACTAATTCTTATGATTCTAAAGAAGGGAGCAGTACATGTCCACTGCAATGTTACCTATACAGTACCTCCCAGCAGTGTCTCCCCCGCCATGCCTGGGAACAACACAGATAAGGCCCATCAACCACTGCCCCGGCATTGACCTTGGCCAACATTCCAAAATGTCATTGTCCCTGCATGCCAAACCCTACACAATCGGCTAATATGAGGTGCAAAGATCTTTATAGGATATCATAAAGTACATACCAAAATGTCTCACCATTCGTTGTTGTTCGCTCACACTTTCTTGAATATGCTCCTTAGATTTATTAATAGTTTGACCTCCACATCAAATGGTGGCGCAGTTATATACCACTCCATTGCATACAAAAAAAGTGATATGTCATAACTTAAATTACAACGTACATATGTATAGTAAGATTTCTACGAGAACTGCTTCATCACCTGCTCCGATATAAGAAGCGTTGAATGAATACTACTGTGGGGTTGAGGAAATGGTCCCAGAAGTCCTAACTGTACATCCCCCCACAACATCCTTCTTAGTCACCTCAACTGTAGGTCCCTTCTTATACCCTTGCCATTCATATCGTGTCCTTACCTTGGCACTCAATTTCTATCGGATGGACTGTGGAAGATAGTGGTATGGATATTTTACTAGGACCCACGTACAACGGCTGGTCTTCACACTCTTAGCCTCATCTTCATATGCTTCACAAGATTAGAGGAGCTCTTCTTATGCGACTCAGCACATTCACTCATGGATCTTAGCTGTAAGCGTCTCAAGGGGCCGCAGCTCAACGGGCTCCTCCAGCATCGAAGCAAACCTAACGTATTCCCTTTCCCCATGGACCATACCTACAGGCGTCTTAGAGGGTAGCAACTCAATCAGCACCTGCTACCTCATAGCAAACCTAGCGCATTCTATTTCGTCATGAACTGTACCTACAGGAGTGTTAGGGTATGGCAGGTCACCCGACTCATGTTGCCCCAAACAAGAGCCAGTGCATCCCCTTCCCTCCTGGACTATATCTGGAGCCGTCTTAGGGGGCAACAACTCAAGTGGCTCCTACTCTGCTAAACCAAACTCAACAAGATCATATTCAACGGACAAACCACATGCATCCAACTTATTCATCCCATCCACATGTCCTGCTCTAGCTGGCATGGTTGGGGTTCTCTCCACCCGCTCACCACTACATTAAGTCCCAGGATTTGGCATGTCTTCAACTGTGGTACCATCATCCCCAGTAGGACGTGGTACGTCCGTATGTGTGGTGGGAGACGACTGCAGATTGTCCCTGTGATAAAGCAACTCCTCTACTCTATGTCCACTCTCCACTACTTCAACTCCAACATCTACCTCCTCGTTT